>OY759264.1:13850633-14035633 GCA_963662155.1 Lamellibrachia columna | reverse complement strand
TTCAAAGCAAATGCATAGCATTATTTAGAGCTAAATAAAGCTTCACACGAATGACATCGCGCAGAGGCGCCATGATGCGGAAAACTTAAAGCTGGTTAGGGAGACTAGTGCCGTCCATGGTGCGAGCAACGGCACGGGATGAAATGTTCGACAGCCCAGCCAAAATGTCATGAATGCCTTGGTACACTTCGGGTTGTCAGGGTGTAGCGTGATACGGGACATCAGTTTTTGATACAACGGGTTGAGGTTCGTCACGTAGAACTCCCGTCTGCCGTGCAGACGGGAGTGCCATTCGAGGTGACAGTTGGAACGTCGATCAGAAGAATTGCGAGGACGTCAGTGGACACCACAAGAACATTTCCGGATTAAACGCTGTTTGCATAGAAGGCAATCAGGGTGTCGGGTGAGGGTGACGGGTGAGGGTGTCGGCCTCATCGAGTCGACCTTCAAGGTAATTGGGTACTTCTGTTTGCAGCAGTTCACCTTTGTTGGTCTTCATCGCATTTACCACCATGTGATGTATATGCTGTCCTATGATTGGTCAGTACTGCGTCTTATTCCATTCCTCCACGAGGAAACGGGTAGATTCTTTCCTGAATGCTCTATGTTTTAGGAGTTGCGTCCCACTCCACCGCTGGGCCTGGTCAAGTCCAGTGATAATAAATGTGTGATGATACCCTGATCGACGCAGCTTTCGCTCCGATTCTGATCAATGGTGAAAGGAATTTATCGAGTACCAAGGGGATTTGTTCACCACGACTGGGACACATCTTCACCAAACGATCCCCGGCCATGACTGCACGTGTTGACTTACTATTGACTTGCAGCACGTGTTCATGTACGAGGATGCCGCCGTCAATCATTGTTTTTAACCATCGCATCATTCCATTAAATGAATGTCCCTTTCTGACCTTTTGGGCAGGGGAAGCCCCCACCTAAAATTGCTGGCACTGGTCATTCCGTACGCAGGGTACCCCAAGGAAAGATGTGACGCTGTTTTTAGCCTTGGCAATTCCCATAAATAAATGTGTTTTTTCTCACCCTTCGGGGGTTGCTGGCAGGGGGAACCCCTCACTTAAAATTGCTGGCATTAGTCATTCCATAGCCAGGGTACCGCATGTGAACACATAGTTCATTCAGTTTTTTTTTAAATGAATGTACTTTTTTGTCCCTTTTGACGGGTGGTTTCAGGGGCAACCCCCAGCCTAGACCCGGCAGCAACGCATTTTTGGGATGTCAGGGAGTGGTCGCTTCAGTCCATGTAGTCAAACCTTTTGGCGTCGTTTACTTAAATAAAAGCTCTAGGCTCCCAATCCATTATATATGCTCTTCGAAAACTCGAATCACGAATATTACTGGATTACTGGATACGATACGGGGAATACATCCATATATCCCGCAAATAGCATGTTATTGATTCAATAGTCTTCCTGTGCGTTCTCCAATGTAGCCTTGAACAACATATCAGTTTTATTTCGGAAAGACACTAATTTACTGACCCCAGTCCCATGCTATTCTATCGACATACAAACGCCCCTTTTGATCATACAAATTGCCACAGCAACCATATCGACTTACGAAAAACACTGGGCTATTTTAGTTACCAAGGGATTTCCAACTAAGTTTCTTACGTTTGTCCACAATTACATATGTTAGGACGTTTAAAAAAATTGGATAGTCAAACTCAAACCAGGATGCGGAATTTCATGTTATAATGTAGGATTACCGCGCGCAACGCGGGAGGTTTACAATGTGTGGCTTTATGTTCTTACGTCAGTTTTTCTTTGTTTGCGTTGCCCGAGTTACACTATCCAACTTAAGTTACTAAATATTGTTTTATTACAAGTACTATAATGGATCTAAATTAACAACGTATCTTGGTCAGTTGGTCTTTTGTAAATTATACAGTATGTTGTCTGTGAGTGACCAACTCCCTTGGTTTGTATTCTCCATACTACGTGCTGCATCAAGTACAAAGCCCTTGGTTTGTATTCTCCATACTACGTGCTGCATCAAGTACAAAGGTGAATGACTCGGAAGAAACACGAACTATAGTTAGTAAGCAAAAACTTTAATACGACGTAACACACATGTTGACAACATAGACATTAATAATTTCGAAATATCACTGGAACTGTTTTCGCTGAGTAATAATATTGGTTAGAATGCAGAAGTTAGTAGCGGTATTTTATAATCAGCTGCATGATATTAGTAGAAGTTGTACGTTGTTTGGTCGTGAAGTACTGCGGCGGACTTGAGATGGCATCTCTGCTGGAGCTCAGTCAGACTGAAAGTATATGTGTGACATTGTATTACAACCATTGCGTGTCAAGTGAGTGAACATGGTCGTTTGAGAAATAGTATTTGACAAAGTAAATATCGGTCTTTTTTAACAAGAAAAGTTTACTGTAAATCAACGAGACCTAGGAAGGAGACACGGAGGAAGGAGGTGGTAGAGGGAGGCAGGGAGGGAGGGTGATGGCAGTGAAGGACAGGGAGACAAGCGGTGAGAAACAGGGAACATGAATACTTAATAAATAAGAGATCGCAGACATAACAATTTTTTCATTCACAGAAACAGGCGACCGATGGCACCACCTAGCAACCTACTAAATATGGGCGTTTCAATCAGCCGAAAGGACGTTTTGAAAGTCAATGTAACTAAGGGAGGGAGGGAGAGAGAGATAGAGAAGGAGGGCGGGAGGGAGGGAGGAAGGGAGGAGAGAAAGAGGGAGAGAGAGAGAGGAGGGAGTGAGGGAGGGAGGTAGGGAGGGAGGGAGGGAGGGAGGGGGGGAGGTGATGAGAAAGAGTTAACGTAAATACTGAATAATCTTACTTAACTTAATAAATAAGAGACAGCAAACAGAATAATGTTTTCATTCACAGACAGAGGCGAACGATGGTGCTACCTATATTGACCAGCTAGTGAAACTAATAGCTGTCTTTGTAAAAGTTAATTGCACAAATTGAACCAAGTAATATTTAATTAGGGGGCACCCGTAAAGTACGCCACGTCCACAATGCTGTGGTGTGTTGGTGATCATTACGTAACGCTTACAAATTATACGTTTTGGTTCGTCTAGCCGTCGATGTCAGACTGACAGCGTTAATTCTTATGCCAGTTTTGGGGGATATTTCAACTCAATTTCAACGACTTCACTGCAAACATGATTACACCTGCCATACGTACATAAAGATGGAATCTTGATGATGTCTTATCTTTAGCTATACTCTACCGATGCACTACAAAACACCACATACATGCAGTGAATATAAACATGCATAACAGGCAGGGGACTTTCTTTGTACATACCAGCGTTACGAAGCATCACAATGGGAGGGAAGGTCTCAAAAACATCAAAACGAGCCTGACGTACATCACAAATAGTCTCTTTTCCACATAATTAATTTTTCTACTGAATTTAACTTTCACTTTGTATGCCATGCCGGATCTTATTAGGCAGCCACATAAAACATCTGATGACAGATGACAGAGCAGTGGGGTTAAATGTCTCCTATATGCAGGACCCACTCATGCGTGACGACTCGGCCGACGCTCCGTCTTTAACGTTAGAGTAGGCGTGTCTATTCTTGTCAAATGACTTCAAATGTGGTGACTGTGACAAATCTATGACAGGTGTGTGCGATTTAGGCCCAATGAAGGGTTGGCCTACGCGGACGCGAGTTGTTTCGGGCGACCCTTCACATTTACATCGAAAACTCTTCACGCGTTTTATTGAGTAGATTCGTGATTTATTTCTGTACAAACACTTCACTCGTGAAGTTGATTAAATAGCAACAGTCGTTCTAACATGAAGACACGATTACGCCCGGTGATCATTTGCAATTCACCTCGATGATAACATCGATGATGGTGATGGTGATGATATTGACGATGGTGACGATGACAATGATGAGGATAACTGTAATGATGATAATGATGATGATGATCATAATGATGATGATGATTATGCCTATGAATATAACTATGATGATGATGATAACGACGACGGCGGCAACTGTGAGTGTGACGTAACTGTGACAGTGACGGTGACGTTGACGGTGATTGTGATTGTGATTTTGACAGTAACTGTGAAGGTGACAATGACGGTGACAGTGACGGTGACGGTGACGGTGACGGTGATGGAGACAGTGACGGTGAATGTGGCGGTAACGGTGACGGAGACAGTGACGGTGACTGTGGCGCTGATAATGGCAACATGAATACAGAAGGATTCCTTTTCGTTTCCATCTCCGGTGTCTCTTCTGTGTATCGGAACGAAATGTCTGATTTGTAAGAAAGAAATAGTTTGGTTGCAACAGGCCAAATACTGGTACTGCCTTCAGTCGCAACGAGAAAAACCTGTCCTCTATTTCTATGGTCAAATAGTTATTCATATCTCATACATTGTCGTTGTCTGTGCAGCACCAGTGCACTCAGTGCTGGAGTAAGGCTTGTCGTGAACTTGGTAAACAATATTTGTCGTGCTATCAAACCGGGACAGGAAAAGAATCCAGATAGAATAAAAACTTACCATATTGGAATTGTCTAAATCCCAATTTTCTTTTGTTTGCCTAGATATGTATGACCAAGGCGTAACTTTTATTTGCCTAGACATGTAAATTTTAAATGGCCTAGATACTGGTCTAAATGTCTTATAGCTACTGTAACACGTTTAGTTAACAAATAGGAAACAGCGTGTTTAAACGACCCGTAATTCCACACATGTATTTCTCAGTTATAGCACATCGCAGTCGGCATTGTAAATAAAGTATTTATTATGTAAGACAAAAATTCCAGGTGACAACATACAAAGGTTATGTAAATAATATTACACAATAATACAAAATATTCAATTTCACAATCGGTAACATGTCACATGCGTAGTAAATCAACCTGTAAATAAATTAGTATGTAGGAATATCACCAATGAATCTCGATTAAAGCCAACAATGATAGTAAATAAAACACACAACATGTATGATAGAAAAATCTGGTAAATAAAATAATCTGTCAATTAATGCGTACTAAATAAACATGTAAATAAACTAATATATATTAATATCACAAGTAAATCTTGCTTAATGGATTTTGTAATATATGTTTTGATATAGTACATATGTATAATACAGATGTTAAAAAGTAACACTGATAAATATCTTACTATACAACCATTCTATAGTGACAACATCGGTAAATGTTACAAAAGAGTAAAGGTTTCTGAACTGCCACATTGCTGCAAACGGTCAACGCTCTATAGAATCAGTTATGCATACATTATGTCACGTATAAAATAAGTTTCAAAGTTAGAATAATAAACCGTGTAAAAACACGTTTCACAGCAGCTCAATACAGTGCACAAAAATTATAAAGTCATCTAATCGTAGGCGTACATTACTAAACTTTTGTTGCGGGTCGCGCGTTTGTGCGATTGTGTCAGCGCACATTGCACTTTTTTTTTTTTTGCGATTCAGTGTTCGAATCGTTCAACAGCCGTTGCGCCGACCAAATCAACGCGAGTTTTGTTGAGTTGCGGATCAGAGCACATTGCACGACTGATCCGTTTTAAGTAAAATAAACACTAAATTGGCAACACAAGTTAAGCAATGTACTCCTCGCATAAGCCGAGGCAGCATAATGACATAAAGTAAATAATGACTACAACATAGTTAACTAACAACCTAATCAATAAGTTGTACAAGATGTACAAAGTATATTTTTGGTAAATTAATTAAATTCTTGAATTTCCGGGGCCAGCCCAGATCACTCCGTGAAAGTAAACAATACCTTCAAGAAAAACGAACTATGCAATTAAATGCCGAAACTAATTTCTCTATATTGATTGACGACAAGGAATTCCCTCCAGCGCCATTTTGGTAAAACCTTCTCTGATGTTGCGTCGCTTTACGGCATATTTCTCTATATTTATCCTTTGATCCTTTCTTTGGACACGACTCGCTTAGTGTTGTAAGTTCTGGCCAGCGGTCAGACGGTCAACGACTTGACTAAAGTGTCTGGTCAAGTCATACAGGACGGACACGGTGTCGAAACGCAGGAACGGCAAAGTCGGTGTGACGTCAGAAGGTAGGACCGCATTGGCGCGATGGTTGTCGGGTACTGCGGTTCCTGATGACGTCACCTGAAAGCAGAACATACACATGATGAATTATAATAAATAATTGTCGACATAACAATACGATTTAACAAGATTGCCACGCAAATCAACAAAGGCTAGTGGACATATATCAGCCATTTTTGTTTTTAACATAAACACTGTTTATACAAACAGAACATAATTTCTCCCATTCATTTACTGTCGCGTGTGAGAATGGATACTTTCTTATGACAAATCTACGCTGTTATTTTACTAATGCTAATTCGTGCCCTCTAGAGCAGGCCATATTCGGAGAATGTGTGAGGTTGACAAAGAGAGCGTGGAAAACAGAAGTGGATGGCAGAAGGAGAAGAGGAAGACAAACATTACGACGGAGGGACAGCGTTATGAGAGATGTCGAAAGGGTAGAGGTGAGCAGCCGAGAGTGGGAGAGAATGGAAGAAGATCGCGACGACTCGTGGATAGCGCGAAATCGATTAAGTGACCCCACCCTGCAAGGTACCTCGGGGAAAAAAGAAGGGTAGAAATAACCTACCGTGAATTTTAGCAGCTTCGTGAAATGTCGCAGTGCCGTTTCCGTGTATCTCAGGTACGCCATCAAATGGCAGTACCTGTCTTCTTCAGCCTGCCTGTAGGACGAATGCCCACACGTGATTGTTTCATTGCAGGGTATGCCCAGTTGTCTGGTCAAACGGCACACATAGGCAGTCTCCGTGATTTTAATGTTTGTAACCAGGTGTCTGTAGTGGTACGACTCAGTCAGCAGCTTCCGCAGGCCCTGAAATCACAATTGAATGTGACACAACTCGTACGTTTTACCAGTTGTGAGTTACTAGTCTAACATTTAAAGTAAGGAAACATGTTTTGCAATTCTATATAGATCCCATATTATTAAAAGAGTGTGAAAAAACAATTACAGCAGAATATAGATTATCGTCGATAGAGTCAGAAAAGAAAGGTAATGAAGACATTCTAAGAAGAGCTAACGATAAATGGAAGATCATGTTCGGAATCAGGAAAAGAAAAGCTGAATTTCTACGTCACGTGATGAGAAAGAAAAACTAGAACATCCAGTGACGACGGGAAAGATTTAGGGAACAAGAAGCAGACGGCGGCTAAGAATTAAAATCCCTGATGGTCTATCGGCCTGGCTAAGAAAGAGCACAACGGAACTGTTAAAAGACACACGTGATCGTGGGAAATATAGGATTATGATGACATATGACTGTAACAAGCACGGCACCTGAAGATGGTGATAATGATTCACCCGGTCAAAACATAGGCCTACATGTGTAAATACCACTCGCTGCGTGGGACATTGAAAAACATATTCAGGAAGAGTTTGATAATTGTCTTCAACTCAGTGCCAAGCTACATTCAAGTAAACCATTGACGCGTGCGTAAAGCGAAAATTACACCGGATTTTTCTTGGTAAAAACATCCGTCTTCAATACCTTTTTTGCATTACGTGGCTTATTGGCGATATCCTGTATATTCACAATCCATATGTGACACGTGAATGGATATCATTGTAGCTAGTTTTTAATGTTTCTCTGTTAGTACCGCGATGTATCCCGTTTGGAAAAAACATTGTGGCAGTAAAACTGTGTTATTTATCACGAACAATTCGATGATGTCCAAATATGTAGTGTGTGAATAGTTTTAGTAACATCCGCAGTTTATTATTAAAATTAAAATGTGTATTTTGTTCAACTCATCAAAAGAATTTACTTTAGTCGTTAGATCTGATACGTACAGGATATTCAAAATGGTTTACACTTTGCGGATCAATGCCGATCACGGACGTGACCTCCTCTTTCAGATTACATGACAAAGTTACGAAATTTCACCAAGGGTATCATTCGTGAATTTTCAGCTTTTCCATTTTCACTTCAATTATTGTTTGACCAAACATTAAGTAATTTAATAGTTCGACTGACGAATTCACACAAAAACATACAACATTTGCACAAACGAACTCGAATGTTGCAATATACATTAATAAGATTTGATATTTCGCAAAGTTAGCTTGAAATGATATTAGCAAAAAAAATCGAATTAAGGAGGGAACTTTAATAGAATCAAATTGCTCTGGCCCCAAGTGATTCTATTAAACGGAATTCACTGCATTGACAGTTATTTTCGGTATCACTCGGTGTTAACGTAACTGCAGACAAATATCCTACTTACGTTGATATTAGTCGACTCAGGTGTCGCTGTCGTTGTGGAGGATACCCCTGATTGGTCGGTTCGCTGAGAAGATGCGCGTCCCCTGAGCTGCAGGATTTTAGCCGCGAGTCCCTCACATGACGTAATATCCGGTATTCTAGTCACGAGTTGGCGCAGGAACGGTTGTTTGCACTGCCGGAGAAGACAACGTCATGGTTGTATAGTTATGGTTGTGGTGGTGGTGGTGGTGGTGGTGGAGGAGGCGGTTGTGGTAGTTTTGGCGGTGACGGTGTTTGTAGTTATGGCGGTGACGGTTGTGGTAGTTATGGTGGTGACGGTGGTGGTGACTGCAGGGATTGACAGTAGGGATCATGCCTCAGTTAGACGTCCTGGTGTGTTACAGACAAATGTATGGCATAGTAAGTTTGGATATAGGAAGTTTTAAAAATTCATATCATCTGACATAAGTGCATTTGAGCAGGGACATTGCCAGGTCTGCTGGTAGAACCCTTTTGACAGTGTAACTGTGGATTTTTAGATTATTTTAATAGGCAGAAGGATTTTGGGCAATTTTTCGCCACAACGCACGAGTGCGTAGTAATTCATGCATAAATTGGTAAACATTGACGGGTATGGCACGTTCAGCCATTTTAAAAGAGTTAGTAATATGTGATGTAGAATAAACTCATAAACATTTAAGAAATTTTGGCGGTCTCGTTTTCTTATAATCGTGCAAAACGTTAACATGGTCACCAATAGGAAATGTCACTGTAGGCTGATCCCTGTATTAGTAGTCTGGTGGTACTTGTTTTGCCGCGACGTAAACATAAAGAACAATTCAAACTAATAGGTATACTTACATAATGAACAAAGCTCTCGTTTCCTCTTAACTTCACGACGATGGCCTGTTGGTAAAGAGAATCCATCCAGTAACCTTCGTCAACTCTTTCGGTTGTCGTTGTGGCCAGTGGAATACCTCTACATTCGGTCCACATCACGTGGCATATAGCCAGAGCGACATCTGTTGGGAAAACAAATAGAATACAATTAAACGTTACTAACGTAATACCCGAAATTACAACATTAAGTCCGATCGTTTTATCGTAAAGTCATGTTAGATAGTGCAAACACCGAGATCGCCTAAGCGTGTTTTAGTGAACCATGTTTAGCAAATACATTATGCCCGTTATATGTTATTTTGAATTTTTCGGGATGAATATGATTAAATTGCAAGCGGACGCGAACACAACTTTGCGGATGTTATTGCAAAGGCGTCGGAACCGAGGGGGGACCTGGCCCGTAATTTTAGATAAGAGGGCTTGTGTATACTTTGTCCCCTCCCCCTCCCCCTCCCCCTCCCATAAACCCCAATGTTTGCTAGAATTCAGGCACGGATTTCTAGGGGCACGTGACCCTCACCTCCACCCCAGGCCATAGCTCGCAGCCAACAACTTCGCCGCCCCACTCCTAAAAAAAAATTAAACGGCTTCCGACGCCTATAATATGAACATCACGTGATCTCGTGAACGCCTTGCCATGGTAAACGTATTCACCAACGGAATGACGAATGGTTTACTCAGGTGAAGGGTATCTGAAGATTGAACTACCCAAAAACTAGACTGCGATAATGAAGTCAGAATGTGGTACGCCACTATCACGAATTGTTATTACCACGACAAACTGTGAACAGGTAACTCTAAATCCGCACTAAATTGGCATAATACAATGCAATATAACAAGAAAAACTGATATTACGCTGAAATGCCGCGCTCAATAGCACTTCAAAACCAAAGGGATAGGTTGTTTCAAATCGGTTTACAATATCAATTCATGAGGAGTGATCACGCGAGCGACGCTGCATAATAACGGTTGCTCGGTCGTAAATGTCGTTTGTTTTCGATAAACCACAGCCTAAACGTCAACAAATTACCAGCACTAAGTTGTTCTCGCAATACTCACATATCTTGGCGATCATGATCAGCTTCTTGAGTTTGTGCCTTGCCTTCCGGACGACTCCGAGTCGCTGTTTTATAAGACATTTCGCCGGCGGTTTTCCCCAGGGCACTTTCAGATGCTATAAACCTGAAGTGACGAAAGCGGGCCGCCGAAAGGTTTGAATGGTTTCACTTTTGTAGACAATTCAGCACAATGTTGGAATGTCTGCGCGTCCCTGACCACTCTCGCTGCCGGATATGTGATCGATGACTCGACCGGCGCACGTGGTCAGTGGTTATAGCGGCGCGCGAAAAATGAAAGCAGCGTGGCCGACTAAGCTCGCCTGGCTGAGAATGGTTTGGACGCAGTCCCGCCGTATCGAATGGCGGGTAGGGCCCTCAGCAAAATTCAACATACAATTCTCCGTAGCATAGTGGAATTGGGAATATAAAAAATAGAATACTATATATCCTATATTGACTTAGTTTACGTCTACTTAACTTTTCTAATATTTTGTATACAATTTGTAGGATTTAATATAGTTCTACAGAGCATAGCTGAATATTGTGCTGAAAACTATGGAATGCTACCAATTCTATAGAAATGTCCGTAAATATCCTATAGAGTATTATATATAAATCCAATAGAATATATTATAAATATTCTATACATGTTTTTTCTGAGTTGTACACAATAATATCGTCTTCACAAAATATCCTATAAAATATTCTAAAATAAATACTGAAGATTTCTGATAAGGGAGCCTATAGCACCCATTTCTTTCTTGATTCGAATCCTTATTGTCTCGTTTAACGGGTTTCTTCTTCTTTTATCTGGCTTTATTGATGGATAACACGCTGTGTGCTGCGTGGTTTCTATGGAATGTGTTGCGCCGGCCATATGTACAGTTAAGATTGCCTGTCTGGGCGCTCGTTCGTGAAATTTGGTTTGTTAACAAAGTTAACACTTCCGTTCAAAAAATATTAAATGTGTGCATTTTCCTTATGGTGCAGCAGTGCGCAGTTGTTTCAAAGCTATATAACTTGGAAGGGAAAGGCGCGATGGTTAGCCCCGATCTGCTCCAGAATTTTTTTTACATTAGCAGTGGCGTATTTAGCCCCCCGGCTTCACTTTTTTATTTTTTCGTATGTAATCTGTTGCGCCAGCATGGTAGACTATTGTGTGACTAAGCTTGCCCCCTCCAGCCCCCTTCCAGCCCCCCTCCCGCCTCCCCCCATTTGGCCTCATCATTTGCGACATCCTATCTAGACACACCACTGTGCATTACAGGTGCCTCCCCCCAAATTCCCGTCTACTAACGGGTCTATGCTACTAACGGGACTATACGTATTTATGTAACACGCAATAAACTGTTATCGCGTTTTAAGTTTTCGGGAACTTAATTGGCTTTAGCCCGGTCGTCGCTGGTCGGACGGGTAATGGCAGGTATTTCCTTGAATTGCTCTTTGAAGTTAGCGCGCGCGCGCCTTGTTCCTGGAAACAAGTCCGACCAAGAGAGCATGTCGAACGAAGTACAAATGATTCAGCGTACTTCCATAAGTTGTGTAGGACACGTGCCGGGGTAGAGTAACACCCACTGCTACCACTGGCTCGTGAGGGTCAACTACAGTACATTTAACGGTAGATGATATATATTTGCCATATTTGTTAGGAATTGTATTGTAGAATATTGTGGAATGTTTACGGTGTACCGTATTTTTTTATAGTATTGTGGTTTAGAATCTACGGACATTGTGTGTCGTAACAATTGCGGTCAAACGAGTGGGAGCTCGTGTCAACTACATACCGTAAATGTAACTTTGGCCTTGTCACATACAAGGATGACATTGCACATGAAATGTACACCACACATATCACAAAGATATCCAATGCACATGGAACGTACAACACACATATCACAAAGATATCCAATGCACATGAAATGTACACCACACATATCACAAAGATATCCAGTGCACATGGAATGTACAACACACATATCACAAAGATATCCAATTCACATGGAATGTACAACACACATATCACAAAAATATCCAATGCACATGGAATGTACAACACATATATCACAAAGATATCCAATGCACATGGAATGTACAACACACATATCAAAAAAATATCCATTGCACATGTAATGTACACCACACATATCACAAAGATATCCAATGCACATGGAATGTACAACACACATATCACAAAGATATCCAATGCACATGGAATGTACACCACACATATCACAAAGATATCCAGTGCACATGGAATGTACACCACACATATTACAAAGAGATCCAATGCACATGGAATGTACACCACACATATCACAAAGATATCCAATGCACATGGAATGTACAACACACATATCACAAAGATATCCAATGCACATGGAATGTACACCACACATATCACAAAGATATCCAGTGCACATGGAATGTACAACACACATATCACAAAGATATCCAATGCACATGGAATGTACAACACACATATCACAAAGATATCCATTGCACATGGAATGTAGAACACACATATCACAAAGATATCCAAATTAAAGCATTTATATAATTACGTTTTATTGAAGATATTACTTCTCAATTTAAAAAAGCTCACCAATATCAATTATTAAATTAAATCAATGGTAAACACGATCTGATCATATATCCGACCAATGTATACGGCATGAATGGAAACGACAAACATTTAGCAAGACATACACCGATGTATTTACACATGTCCGTGCATCAATGATATGTTTAATCGGTGCACACGTACCGTGACATACGACTCGGTACTTACTCGATGCGTTTGTCAATATTGACAATCGGCAACGTAAATACCGCGCTGTAGATTGCGGTGTTGAGAATACTTTGTTTTCCTCGATAGAATATAGGAAAATAAATCCCATGACGTCATATCGTAGCAAAATATATCTTCACATATTTGCAAGGTGATTTTATGGGGAAATATACCACCCTTTGCAATATAGTAATACACTAATCTTAGACAGAATGTCAAGTGGCGCAGAAAGCCGGTTTTGCGGTCAGTGCTAGTATCGCGCTCGGCCCTAATTGGTTGTGGCGGTGTATCCTTGATCGCTCCCTTTCTTAATTGTTGCACTGTAAAAATCAGTGAATGAAAAGCACTGAATGTCACCGCTAATGTTGGTTGTTGTTTGTTGGGATATTACAATTACTAATAGTTCTCTGAATGAGGTCAGAAGGGTGTAGGCCAGTCCCAAATAGACACGTGGCTGACTGTTCTAGATTGGGTTTTACCTGTACCACTGTAGGCTCGGTATCTAGGGATATCACATTCCTGTACGTCGGAAGAATACTAGAAATAAAAAAACGGGGATATGATCTGATGTATGTTCGTGTTTGCAGGTATGTTACAACGTGGGTGGTCTTTTTCACCTGCTGAATTATGGTAGTCTATTTTAATCTGGAACAAGAATGTGTACTATCAAACCTATCTTATTGTTCACACATGGCCTGAAATTATTTCATTTGGGTTGACATTTTTTTTAAATATACCTTCTTGGTTTGTATGTATATGCTCACGGATCATTATTATTGCGATGAGCTTCAGCTTTGTCTGTCCTTCTTTGATCTGCATGTTCCAAAATCTGCCTGATTATTTTCCTTGTGTGTTGTCGTTTGGCCGGACGCGCCTTAGACTCATTACCGCAGTGATTTATTTTTCGTCCGGTTTTCTTTAACCGCACATCGAAGGTGGACGCCATGTCTTGCTGGTCGTCATCTTCCGTCTCGTTTTTACATCCATGTCGTAAAGTGTGGTTTTTGCTACCCGTTTCCTTGTTCTGTTCGCAACGGCTCGCCCTGATTCCAGATTCATTCTCTTTCACTCGGAAACCAAGTCGGTTTTTCAAAGGTCGAAACGTTACCTGACTATCGAATGCTTGCGGACTACAGAAATATCCAACTACGCCCACCTAAATGAGCAAAGGTTTGTTTGTGCTTCCCCACAATCATTTCCCCCTCTAATTGGTTCCTCGTCTTTGCTGGCGCTTCACCCACAATGCAACAGCAGTCTAGTTCCTTGTCTTTTGTGACACAATTCTTGCGTGCACGGCGAATCACAGTAACCGTGCGCGGGAGAATTCCGGAAGGCAAATTGTGCCATTAATATAATACTCGACTACGTCAAAGGCGCTACAAAGGAAAACGTACGTTATTATATAGCTAAGAACTTCACCCCTCGAGGTCAACGTGACCGTAGGTGATTGTAAGCCGGGACAGTACAATTACTAACAGTTCTCTGAATGAGGTCAGAAGGGCATGGGACAATGAGGTCAGAAGGGCATGGGACAATGAGATCAGAAAGGCATGGGACAATCCCAAATAGACATCCTGCTGACTGCTTTAATTTGAGTTTGAACCTGCACCACTGTTGACTCGGTATCTAGGTATTCCATATCCGTGTATGTCGAGAGAATATTTAAAGGGGATAACGTCTGGTATTGTGGATAACTAAATATCAACTACTACTATTGCTGCAGCAGTTGCTGCAGCATAACACCCAACTATAACTTAACGAAACGTGTGTTTGCGCAACCGGAAGGAAACCCCTAATGCACTTTAAAATGTGACGAGAAACACTGCCAAGAAGTATCATATATATTCGTAAATTTTATTCAATTGGCCGTGTTGGGTCTAAGTAACTACCACAATGTCGTGTAGTACGAATTTCTATTTCCATTCCCGCCGTCAAAATTAATCTACACTGCAGCAGATGCAGAGCTTGAATCCTCACCAGTGGTGATGAGGACATTGAGCCATGGCCTGTCCCTTTGGTTTACATTTTTTATTGCTTTCGTGTGTAACCTGATGCGCCACCACGTGGTAGCATGGTAATCTAATGGATGAATAAGCCCTCTTCCCCTTTGTTAGATCTTAGATATCCCACAGGTGTTCACTCTCTGAGTATTAAGTCACACAAAAAAAATAACTCCTGTGTTCTTTGTAGTATAAGGGTGTAGACTACCACAGCTGTATAGAGTGTACATAATAAAATAATTATAGTTATATTGTAACATTTGTATTGTACATGTTTACATTGTCTATAAAGGTGGCTACACAATGCATATTATTATCCTTGAGATTTTTGTTTTTGTCTTTAGATCCGTATTTCCAGCAGGAGAATCTCCATAAACCAAACTATTTAACTCGGCACCTCTACATTTTAGATTTAAGTTATTTTGATGCAAAAACGGAACCTGCAGCGGACCCAGGGGGGTCTTAGGGGTCTCAAGACCCCCCCAGGCCATGGATGGGGGTCTTAGACCCCCCTCTTGTGTCCGTGGCAAATATTACGGTAAAGGAACACGTGTATGAGCCTACGTCGGAACTAGTGTCAATCTAAAGACAACGCTTGTGTTTGCTGCATTATGTCGGTTGATTGCGAGCATGACGCCTCGCACGCTTGATCTTTTGATCTTGATCTGCATAAAAGGCCTCGTACACATGTAACGTTGTTGTTTTGGTCTTAGCCTTCAGGCGTGATGTAAAAAATAAATTGGCATCAAATCTGGTTCCCAGGCCCACACCATTGTTAGCAAGGTTAGCATTTTGCTTTGTTTCTCTCAATATTACAGAGACGTATATCCCGAAAAGAGTTGGGGCTAGAACACAGCTCTGCTTCGCACCATTTACAATAGGAAAGGGTTCTGATGTGATTCCATCGGCTTAGGCAGTGCCTTGCATGTTTTTGTGGAATGATTTGATAAAATCAAGTAAGATTGGATTTTTTTTTCTTGAGACTAGTGAAGAGCGATTCTCGAGTTTTGAAATATTAGCTAGGACTGACTGAAACCCCCCTGCCAACAAACCTCGATCCGCCCCTGGGAACTAACCCAACACGTGGTCTGTATTATATGTAAATATCTTGTGTTATGGTAATAACAATCTTTGTTGACAATGTAAATAAAGCGTTACACATTGTTTTAATAATAACTAATAATACACGGTTCTTCATAGCTATATATGTACTATACAGATCAAAGTTCTTCACAATAAAAATAATCCATCAACAAAAATACACATAATTATGCTTATAATCCAATATTACAAAAACATATATTATGCTATGTTATGTTATGTCATGTTATATTATATTATATTGATGGTTAATTTAAGTTCATTTAAACGTATGTAAGTCCTTAGTGGCGCGCATAGCAACAGGCCGCCGATTCCAGAGTGGGGGATACTAAAATCCCAAAGGCATGTCTCCCAATCACACGCTTTGTCCCACCTGTTCACTAAGCGTCAGGGTGTTGATGTCGCAGCTTGGTAGTGCCCGTGTGACAGCACAGCGCACATACACCGTAACGACAACAACAATGCGTCAGTGAAATGAGGCTTATGTGAGATTATCAGATCAATAACCGTCCGATTCGCTGTGATCTCGGCGGTGCGGCAGACGCCGTCCGTGGAAGCCGGATAACGTCTGTTCTGCGTACTGTTTTCGTGCAAAGCGCACTAAAGGGGACTGGAGGTTGACTATTTTTTAATGTCGGTCGCACGCAAAATATAACCACAATTGCGTCATGCAGGGCAACGCGGTGAAGTGTTACAGAACTACTATCGTTTTAACTCGCTTAAGTATTATACGTACAGTCGTTGGAAATTCACAACTTGTGGAATTTTTTTTAGTATGACGGCAGTTGTTAGAAAAACACGAAGTTTTACTATAATTATTAGAGACATATGTTTGTAAACATATTCTGACGTTAGTATTGCATGTTCTACGTACTTACGCTGTGTCATAACATTGTTACATTGTCATTTTTTCAACATGGAAAATTCTCAACATTTTAAGGTACTAATTCGGGGAAGGGCTGGGAATTTGAGAATTACTACACTTTGTACGACTGGGTCAATGTCGACAGTTGTGAATGGACCCTTAAAGTGGAAATATAGCCGCAAACAATATGAATGAGTATGTAGCAGTATACAATGGTGGAATAACCCTGTTGCGTGTGAGCTACAGCATGGCTAGATATTTCCCAGATAAGTGAAACTAATATCAACATAAACAGATTGTGGTGAAACACAGGCCGTAAACTAATGTCAACATAAACTGAGTGTGGTGAAACACAGGTCCTAAACTAATGTCAACATAAACAGAGTGTAGTGAAACACAGGCCCTAAACTAATATCAAAATAAACAGAGTGTGGTGAAACACAGGCCCTAAACTAATGTCAACATAAACAGAGTGTAGTGAAACACAGGCCCTAAACTAATGTCAACATAAACAGAGTGTGGTGAAACACAGGCCATAAACTAATGTCAACATAAACAGAGTGTGGTGAAACACAGGCCCTAAACTAATGTTAACATAAACAGAGTGTGGTGAAACGCAGGCCCTACACTAATGTCAACATAAACAGAGTGTGGTGAAACACAGGCTCTAAACTAATGTACCGTATAATTTGACTGTCATCTGTTTACGAAGTCGACCTTTCCGTTCAACAAGCAACAAGATAACATGATACATGGTCAAACTACCAATGGGTAAATGATCAAGCTTACAACATCTGTTCGCTCTTAGCGTCATGTTATATTTAATACAACCTATTCAAAAATATTTCTTGTTTTTATATCTGTAAGCAGGATATTGTGTTTTATTATTTTTGGGATTTGTTGGTGGTCACGTCAAAAAAAAATTACTTGTTTTTCCGGTTACTGGTACGTAATGTTGTGCATTTGTTTGTATATAATTGCGTTGGATACATTATGGCTTAGGGTAATTTAGCATCCAACAACCCAGTCATCTTTGAAAGTGGCTTTTCAAGTGCCACTAACAAAACAGGAAAGGAGGCCGAACACTTCTCTGTGATCTGTAATCATGTGTCAATGTATAGTTTGTTCTGTATTTAATTTCAGCTGATGTCATCAATGTACAAATAACTATATCTACTTTGTTGTGACTTTTCCCTGTGACTTTTATCCATGATTTTTATCCTGTGACTCTTGTCTATGATTTTTTCCCTGTGACTTTATGTCTACTTTCAATGAACCACGACTGTTTCTCGACGGTTGCCTTTCAATGTAACTGAAGCATCGAAACCGCCACGGTTGAGTGCATTAAAGGCACCGAATGTCAACGCGAATGTAGGTTATTGTTAGACGGGATATTACAATTACTAATAGTTCTCTGAATGAGGTCAGAAGGACACGGGACAGTCCCATATAGACACGAGGTTGACTATTATAGATGTAGTTTTACCTGTACCACTGTAGGCTCGGTATCTAGGGATTTCAAAACAAAATATGTCGGGAGAATGCTAGAAACGAAAAACGGGGATACGATCTGGTACGTGTTCATGTTTGCAGGTATATTATAATGTGGGTTGTGTTTTTTTTACCTGCGTGCTGAAATATGAGAGTCTATTTTAATTTGGGACAAGAATGCGTACTATCAAATCTACCTGTTCACATATGGCATGAAATTCTCTAATCTGCACATTTTGGTAAAAACAAACTTGAAAAACTTCAGCTTTGACACGTGTAAGGTATCATGTGTTTTAGTAAGGTGACCTGGACACCATCGATACCGGGGCACCATAGGCCATGGGGCACCATGAACACCGGGGTACTATGGGCACTGGTGAACAATGGGCACCATGGGCCTCGGGGCACCATGGGCACCGGGGATTGTGGGATCAACCAGTGCATGCTCAAGATAAGCAAAACGCATGCAGACGATAGTGGCACTGATTATACACGGCTCTCATATTTCTGCAGTAAAATGCATTTGAGATACAAAAAGATTACTTGTTTTTCCATGTATTTTGCATTTAAAGTATGGTGCATCAACTTCCATCCTCTGTGAAATCATATAAATTATTACATTCATTGTTTTAATATGAGCTGAGCCAAATTGTCAAATGGGTGTATTTTAGTGTCAGTAAAATGTAAAGGACATCTGTCTTCGCATCAGAAAATCCAATTTTGATTCTAAAAAATAAGAGCATTCTAAAACTGTAAATGACTTTCCACATTATTCTAGTTGACGACAACTTTTAAGTAGGTTTATGAAATAATATATTTAATTCATTTACAATAGTTTTACAATATATATACATATATATATATATATATATATATATATATATATATATATATATATATATATATATATATATATATATATATATATATATATATATATATATATAAGCAACATTAATAGTCGCACAATCGGACGTATACATAGTATACTCACAACATTGCAACAACCAAGTTCCTGTTCTTCCTGCAATGACATCCGTTTTGTCATAAGTACGTCTGTCGTTGAGATAACTGTGTCATCTACCTACGTTCTCTAGCGATGTAGGTGTGCCGTCATTCGATTCCTTACTCACAATCTAGATAAGACAGGTTCACACGAGCGATTAACTATCCAATTCAACGGCTGACTCGGTTTCGCGCGTTCCAAGAATCGGTTGTGCAAACCCCCTCCCGAATTCCATTAGCGAGGTCAATAGGTGTCTACGTATATGTCGCTCGAATTGGGGTCGTGATATTTCATCGAAGCCTAAGTTGTGATTGGCGCGAGTCAGTAGATCGCGCAAAAGGGGCACACATCTCTCGAGTAAACCGGCCTTAAGATAACTGTCTCACAGGATTTGTCTTGTAGTACACTACCTACTCCGCCTTCGTAGACAACCAACCAATACAGCCTCAGGTTAAGAAATATGTTAGCTTGAACCCGTCGGTGGCGTTTTCAATTACAGTATAATTCGCACTTGACGCCAAGGCTTCAGTAGCGATGGCTTGCGGTCACGTGACGTTTCGCCCGATGGTTCTCCAGTGATTTAAACTGGTTGGCGATAGTGAGTAAGAGTCTCTCGAGGGTGTAGACTACCATGTAGTTTCAATTATCTATGGAGGCTCTGCTCCTCAGCAGTCGGCACTCCCGGTACATTGTGCCTCGAGGTAGCAACGGATGCCACGGGATCTAACGCCGAGAAAAGTTCCAATGCAATTAGATGAATGAGAAGGAATGAATGAAAGAATGCAGAATGGAGCCACTGCCTCACATCTGTTTTGTGGGCCAACCTCCCATCATTTTCGAGAATCCATCTCCTGCAAGTAGTCATTCACATTGGAGACGCACGTCACTATAAATGTGTCTGAAATGAACGACCTGAAAGGAGTGTCGTATTTAGGGGGGGGGGGTGCTTTGGGCGATGACCCCTATGGTTTATTTTTTAGCGTATTTTTCCGTTGCAACGCTACAGGGTGACATGGCTTGGTCGCCATATTGCTTCCCCTTTGCGATATTCCAGATATGTCACTGTCCAAAAGGCCTATCGTAAGTTATCTTTAAACGGTGGACTCTCGCCAAGGAAGACGTTGAGACTCTGTCAAACGTTTCCGTATATCCGATGTTCCTTATATAAATGGGTACATAGAACAGTGCTAGCTTGAAGGAGATTTCAAACTTCTCCTTCTTAAGCAGATTTTCGTTACACCAAAATACCTTATTAGAGGCTACTGAGAAGAAATTATACAAAAGTATTTAGTTAATGGTATCTCTATCGAGTCACTGGCAAACGTAATCATTACTATTAGATAGTCGTTGTTTGTGTTTGATTCCACTAAAATTGGTAACATAAAAATCAGATTCTTGATATATACATATATATATAGATAGATATATATATATATATATATATATATATATATATATATATATATATATATATATATATATATATATATATATATATATATATATATATATATATATATATATATATATATATATATATATATATATATATATATATATATATATATATATGTATATATATATATATATATATATATATCTATCTATCTATCTATCTATCTATATATATATGTATATATCAAGAATCTGAGAAGAAATTATTTATAACCAGGGAACATCAACCATCAGATTCCACAAAGATAGCAAGAAGAGCAATATAGATAGAGGGGTAACAGAGGGGGACACTGTCTCACCTACATTTGTTAACGCTGCCCTAGAAGGAATTTTCAGGAGGTTAGACTTTTGTTAGAAAGGGAATCAACATAAACGGTGATTATCTTTACCATCTGCGCTTAGCTGATTATATTATTCTTTTCACAAACAATGCAGACGAACTAGAGGATATGTTAAATGAGCTCAAAAAGTTAACGATGATATTATAGAAACAACCGTCAGATATATATATATATATATATATATATATATATATATATATATATATATATATATATACATATATATATACATATATATACACATATATATATATATATATATATATATATATATATATATATATATATATATATATATATATATATATATATATATATATATATATATATATATATATATATATATATATATATATATATATATATATATATATATATAATAGATTACAGCAATTTAGAAGAAGTTAAAAGGAGAACCCAAACTGTTATGAAGAGTAACATGCCAATATGCCTGAAAGGTAGAGTCTTTGACCAATGTATATTACCATCTATGACATATGACATATGTCGCAGAGACTTGGGCAATGACGAAAAATTAAACAAAAAATTAGAACAACACAAAGAAGCATGGAAAGATGTACGCTAGGAATTACCAATAGAGATAGAAAAACTAGCAAATGGATCGGAGAGCAAACTAAAATCCAGGATATCATAAAACAAGTTAAAATCAAGAAATGGAGATGGACGGGACACCAGAACTAAAGACAACAGGTGGACAAAGATAACAAGAGAATGGAGACCAATGACAGGTTCTCCAAGTTAGGGACGACAAAACATTAGATGGAGAGATGAAATTGTAAAATTTGCTGGCATGGATTTGCGGTTGATATATATATATATATATATATATATATATATATATATATATATATATATATATATATATATATATATATATATATATATATATATATATATATATATATATATATATATATATATATATATATATATATATATATATATATATGTACATATATGTACATAGAACAGTGCTAGCTTGAAGGAGATTTCAAACTTCTCCTTCTTAAGCAGATTTTCGTTACACCAAAATACCTTATTAGAGGCTACTGAGAAGAAATTATACAAAAGTATTTAGTTAATGGTATCTCTATCGAGTCACTGGCAAACGTAATCATTACTATTAGATAGTCGTTGTTTGTGTTTGATTCCACTAAAATTGGTAACATAAAAATCAGATTCTTGATATATACATATATATATATATATATATATATATATATATATATATATATATATATATATATATATATATATATATATATATATATATATATATATATATATATATATATATATATATATATATATATATATATATATATATATATATATATATATATATATATATATATATATATATATATATATATATATATATATATATATATATCTATCTATATATCTATATATATATGTATATATCAAGAATCTGATTTTTATGTTACCAATTTTAGTGGAATCAAACACAAACAACGACTATCTAATAGTAATGATTACGTTTGCCAGTGACTCGATAGAGATACCATTAACTAAATACTTTTGTATAATTTCTTCTCAGTAGCCTCTAATAAGATATCATAAAATATATATATATATATATATATATATATATATATATATATATATATATATATATATATATATATATATATATATATATATATATATATATATATATATATCTATCTATCTATCTATATATATATGTATATATCAAGAATCTGATTTTTATGTTACCAATTTTAGTGGAATCAAACACAAACAACGACTATCTAATAGTAATGATTACGTTTGCCAGTGACTCGATAGAGATACCATTAACTAAATACTTTTGTATAATTTCTTCTCAGATTCTTGATATATACATATATATATAGATAGATAGATAGATATATATATATATATATATATATATATACATATATATATATATATATATATATATATATATATATATATATATATATATATATATATATATATATATATATATATATATATATATATATATATATATATATATATATATATATATATATATATATATATATATATATATATATATATATATATATATATATCTATCTATCTATATATATATGTATATATCAAGAATCTGATTTTTATGTTACCAATTTTAGTGGAATCAAACACAAACAACGACTATCTAATAGTAATGATTACGTTTGCCAGTGACTCGATAGAGATACCATTAACTAAATACTTTTGTATAATTTCTTCTCAGTAGCCTCTAATAAGGTATTTTGGTGTAACGAAAATCTGCTTAAGAAGGAGAAGTTTGAAATCTCCTTCAAGCTAGCACTGTTCTATGTACCCATTTATATAAGGAACATCGGATATACGGAAACGTTTGACAGAGTCTCAACGTCTTCCTTGGCGAGAGTCCACCGTTTAAAGATAACTTACGATAGGCCTTTTGGACAGTGACATATCTGGAATATCGCAAAGGGGAAGCAATATGGCGACCAAGCCATGTCACCCTGTAGCGTTGCAACGGAAAAATACGCTAAAAAATAAACCATAGGGGTCATCGCCCAAAGCACCCCCCCCCCCTAAATACGACACTCCTTTCAGGTCGTTCATTTCAGACACATTTATAGTGACGTGCGTCTCCAATGTGAATGACTACTTGCAGGAGATGGATTCTCGAAAATGATGGGAGGTTGGCCCACAAAACAGATGTGAGGCAGTGGCTCCATTCTGCATTCTTTCATTCATTCCTTCTCATTCATCTAATTGCATTGGAACTTTTCTCGGCGTTAGATCCCGTGGCATCCGTTGCTACCTCGAGGCACAATGTACCGGGAGTGCCGACTACTGAGGAGCAGAGCCTCCATAGATAATTGAAACTACATGGTAGTCTACACCCTCGAGAGACTCTTACTCACTATCGCCAACCAGTTTAAATCACTGGAGAACCATCGGGCGAAACGTCACGTGACCGCAAGCCATCGCTACTGAAGCCTTGGCGTCAAGTGCGAATTATACTGTAATTGAAAACGCCACCGACGGGTTCAAGCTAACATATTTCTTAACCTGAGGCTGTATTGGTTGGTTGTCTACGAAGGCGGAGTAGGTAGTGTACTACAAGACAAATCCTGTGAGACAGTTATCTTAAGGCCGGTTTACTCGAGAGATGTGTGCCCCTTTTGCGCGATCTACTGACTCGCGCCAAGCACAACTTAGGCTTCGATGAAATATCACGACCCCAATTCGAGCGACATATACGTAGACACCTATTGACCTCGCTAATGGAACTCGGGAGGGGGTTTGCACAACCGATTCTTGGAACGCGCGAAACCGAGTCAGCCGTTGAATTGGATCGTTAATCGCTCGTGTGAACCTGTCTTATCTAGATTGTGAGTAAGGAATCGAATGACGGCACACCTACATCGCTAGAGAACGTAGATGACACAGTTATCTCGACGACAGACGTACTTATGACAAAACGGATGTCATTGCAGGAAGAACAGGAACTTGGTTGTTGCAATGTTGTGAGTATACTATGTATACGTCCGATTGTGCGACTATTAATGTTGCTTATATATATATATATATATATATATATGTATATATATATTGTAAAACTATTGTAAATGAATTAAATATATTATTTCATAAACCTACTTAAAAGTTGTCGTCAACTAGAATAATGTGGAAAGTCATTTACAGTTTTAGAATGCTATTATTTTTTAGAATCAAAATTGGATTTTCTGATGCGAAGACAGATGTCCTTTACATTTTACTGACACTAAAATACACCCATTTGACAATTTGGCTCAGCTCATATTAAAACAATGAATGTAATAATTTATATGATTTCACAGAGGATGGAAGTTGATGCACCATACTTGAAATGCAAAATACATGGAAAAACAAGTAATCTTTTTGTTTCTCAAATGCATTTTACTGCAGAAATATGAGAGCCGTGTATAATTAGTGTCACTACCGTCTGCATGCGTTTTGCTTATCTTGAGCATGCACTGGTTGATCCCACAATCCCCGGTGCCCATGGTGTCCCGAGGCCCATGGTGCCCATTGTTCACCAGTGCCCATAGTACCCCGGTGTTCATGGTGCCCCATGGCCTATGGTGCCCCGGTATCGATGGTGTCCAGGTCACCTTACTAAAACACATGATACCTTACACGTGTCAAAGCTGAAGTCCAATGCAATAACAATGATCATTGAGCAAAATATATACATTCGAAGAACGTATATTTTCAAGTTTGTTTTTACCAAAATGTGCAGATTAGAGAATGTCATGCCATATGTGAACAGATAGGTTTGATAGTACGCATTCTTGTCCCAAATTAAAATAGACTCTCATATTTCAGCACGCAGGTAAAAAAACACAACCCACATTATAATATACCTGCAAACATGAACTCGTACCAGATCGTATCCCCGTTTTTCGTTTCTAGCATTCTCCCGACATATTTTGTTTTGAAATCCCTAGATACCGAGCCTACAGTGGTACAGGTAAAACTACATCTAGAATAGTCAACCTCGTGTCTATATGGGACTGTCCCGTGTCCTTCTGACCTCATTCAGAGAACTATTAGTAATTGTAATATCCCGTCTAACAATAACCTACATTCGCGTTGATATTCGGTGCCTTTAATGCACTCAACCGTGGCGGTTTCGATGCTTCAGTTACATTGAAAGGCAACGGTCGAGAAACAGTCGTGGTTCATTGAAAGTAGACATAAAGTCACAGGGAAAAAATCATAGACAAGAGTCACAGGATAAAAATCATGGATAAAAGTCACAGGGAAAAGTCACAACAAAGTAGATATAGTTATTTGTACATTTATGACATCAGCTGAAATTAAATACAGAACAAACTATACATTGACACATGATTACAGATCACAGAGAAGTGTTCGGCCTCCTTTCCTGTTTTGTTAGTGGCACTTGAAAAGCCACTTTCAAAGATGACGGGGTAGTTGGCTGCTAAATTACCCTAAGCCATAATGTATCCAACGCAATTATATACAAACAAATGCACAACATTACGTACCAGTAACCGGAAAAACAAGTAATTTTTTTTTGACGTGACCACCAACAAATCCCAAAAATAATAAAACACAATATCCTGCTTACAGATATAAAAACAAGAAATATTTTGTAATAGGTTGTATTAAATATAACATGACGCTAAGAGCGAACAGATTTTGTAAGCTTGATCATTTACCCATTGGTAGTTTGACCATGTATCATGTTATCTTGTTGCTTGTTGAACGGAAAGGTCGACTTCGTAAACAGATGACAGTCAAATTATACGGTACATTAGTTTAGAGCCTGTGTTTCACCACACTCTGTTTATGTTGACATTAGTGTAGGGCCTGCGTTTCACCACACTCTGTTTATGTTAACATTAGTTTAGGGCCTGTGTTTCACCACACTCTGTTTATGTTGACATTAGTTTAGGGCCTGTGTTTCAACACACTCTGTTTATGTTGACATTAGTTTAGGGCCTGTGTTTCACTACACTCTGTTTATGTTGACATTAGTTTAGGGCCTGAGTTTCACCACACTCTGTTTATGTTGACATTAGTTTAGGGCCTGTGTTTCACCACACTCTGTTTATGTTGACATTAGTTTAGGGCCTGTGTTTCACTACACTATGTTTATGTTGACATTAGTTTAGGACCTGTGTTTCACCACACTCAGTTTATGTTGACATTAGTTTAGGACCTGTGTTTCACCACACTCAGTTTATGTTGACATTAGTTTACGGCCTGTGTTTCACCACAATCTGTTTATGTTGATATTAGTTTCACTTATCTGGGAAATATCTAGCCATGCTGTAGCTGTTGAAAAAATGACAATGTAACAATGTTATGACACAGCGTAAGTACGTAGAACATGCAATACTAACGTCAGAATATGTTTACAAACATATGTCTCTAATAATTATAGTAAAACTTCGTGTTTTTCTAACAACTGCCGTCATACTAAAATAAATTCCACAAGTTGTGAATTTCCAACGACTGTACGTATAATACTTAAGCGAGTTAAAACGATAGTAGTTCTGTAACACTTCACCGCGTTGCCCTGCATGACGCAAATGTGGTTATATTTTGCCCGCGACCGACATTAAAAAATAGTCAACCTCCAGTCCCCTTTAGTGCGCTTTGCACGAAAACAGTACGCAGAACAGATGTTATCCGGCTTCCACGGACGGCGTCTGCCGCACAGCCGAGATCACAGCGAATCGGAGGGTTATTGATCTAATAATCTCACATAAGCCTCATTTCACTGACGCATTGTTGTTGTCGTTACGTTGTATGTGCGCTGTGCTGTCACACAGGCACTACGCAAGCTGCGACATCAACACCCTGACGCTTAGTGAACATGTGGGACAAAGCGTGTGATTGGGAGACATGCCTTTGGGATTTTAGTATCCCCCACTCTGGAATCGGCTGTCTGTTGCTATGCGCGCCACTAAGGACTTACATACGTTTAAATGAACTTAAATTAACCATCAATATAATATAATACAACATGACACAACATAACATAGCATAATGTATGTTTTTTAATATTGGATTATAAGCATAATTATGTGTATTTTTGTTGATGGATTATTTTTATTGTGAAGAACTTTGATCTGTATAGTACATATATAGCTATGAAAGAACCGTGTATTATTAGTTATTATTAAAACAATGTGTAACGTTTTATTTACATTGTCAACAAAGATTGTTATTACCATAACACAAGATATTTACATATAATACAGACCACGTGTTGGGTTAGTTCCCAGGGGCGGATCGAGGTTTGTTGGCAGGGGGGTTTCAGTCAGTCCTAGCTAATATTTCAAAACTCGAGAATCGCTCTTCACTAGTCTCAAGAAAAAAAAATCCAATCTTACTTGATTTTATCAAATCATTCCACAAAAAACATGCAAGGCACTGCCTAAGCCGATGGAATGACATCAGAACCCTTTCCTATTGTAAATGGTGCGAAGCAGAACTGTGTTCTAGCCCCAACTCTTTTCGGGATATACGTCTCTGTAATATTGAGAGAAACAAAGCAAAATGCTAACCTTGCTAACAATGGTGTGGGCCTGGGAACCAGATTTGATGCCAATTTATTTTTTACATCACGCCTGAAGGCTAAGACCAAAACAACAACGTTACATGTGTACGAGGCCTTTTATGCAGATCAAGATCAAAAGATCAAGCGTGCGAGGCGTCATGCTCGCAATCAACCGACATAATGCAGCAAACACAAGCGTTGTCTTTAGATTGACACTAGTTCCGACGTAGGCTCATACACGTGTTCCTTTACCGTAATATTTGCCACGGACACAAGAGGGGGGTCTAAGACCCCCATCCATGGCCTGGGGGGGTCTTGAGACCCCTAAGACCCCCCTGGGTCCGCTGCAGGTTCCGTTTTTGCATCAAAATAACTTAAATCTAAAATGTAGAGGTGCCGAGTTAAATAGTTTGGTTTATGGAGATTCTCCTGCTGGAAATACGGATCTAAAGACAAAAACAAAAATCTCAAGGATAATAATATGCATTGTGTAGCCACCTTTATAGACAATGTAAACATGTACAATACAAATGTTACAATATAACTATAATTATTTTATTATGTGCACTCTATACAGCTGTGGTAGTTTACACCCTTATACTACAAAGAACACAGGAGTTATTTTTGTTGTGTGACTTAATACTCAGAGAGTGAACACCTGTTGGATATCTAAGATCTAACAAAGGGGAAGAGGGCTTATTCATCCATTAGATTACCATGCTACCACGTGGTGGCGCATCAGGTTACACACGAAAGCAATCAAAAATGTAAACCAAAGGGACAGGCCATGGCTCAATGTCCTCATCACCACTGGTGAGGATTCAAGCTCTGCATCTGCTGCAGTGTAGATTAATTTTGACGGCGGGAATGGAAATAGAAATTCGTACTACACGACATTGTGGTAGTTACTTAGACCCAACACTGCCAATTGAATAAAATTTATGAATATATATGATACTTCTTGGCAGTGTTTCTCGTCACATGTTAAAGTGCATTAGGGGTTTCCTTCCGGTTGCGCAAACACACGTTTCGTTAAGTTATAGTTGGGTGTTATGCTGCAGCAACAGCAATAGTAGTAGTTGATATTTAGTTATCCACAATACCAGACGTTATCCCCGTTTAAATATTCTCCCGACATACACGGATGGAATCCCTAGATACCGAGTCAACAGTGGTGCAGGTTCAAACTCAAATTAAAGCAGTCAGCAGGATGTCTATTTGGGATTGTCCCATGCCCTTCTGATCTCATTGTCCCATGCCCTTCTGATCTCATTGTCCCATGCCCTTCTGATCTCATTCAGAGAACTGTTAGTAATTGTAATGTCCCGGCTTACAATCACCTACATTCACGTTGACCTTGAGGGGTGAAGTTCTTAGCTATATAATAACGTATGTTTTCCTTTGTAGCGCCTTTGACGTAGGCGAGTATTATATTAATGGCACAATTTGCCTTCCGGAATTCTCCCGCGCACGGTTACTGTGATTCGCCGTGCACGCAAGAATTGTGTCACAAAAGACAAGGAACTAGACTGCTGTTGCATTGTGGGTGAAGCGCCAGCAAAGACGAGGAACCAATTAGAGGGGGAAATGATTGTGGGGAAGCACAAACAAACCTTTGCTCATTTAGGTGGGCGCAGTGGGATATTTCTGTAGTCCGCAAGCATTCGATAGTCAGGTAACGTTTCGACCTTTGAAAAAGCGACTTGGTTTCCGAGTGAAAGAGAATGAATCTGGAATCAGGGCGAGCCGTTGCGAATAGAACAAGGAAGCGGGTAGCAAAAACCACACTTTATGACATGGATGTAAAACGAGACGGAATATGACGACCAGCAAGACATGGCGTCCACCTTCGATGTGCGGTTAAAGAAAACCGGACGGAAAATAAATCACTGCAGTAATGAGTCTAAGGCGCGTCCGGCCAAACGACAACAGTGAAGGAAAATAATCAGGCAGATTTTGGAACATGCATATCAAAGAAGGACAGACAAAGCTGAAGCTCATCGCAATAATAATGATCCGTGAGCATATGCATACAAACCAAGAAGGTATATTTTTTTTAAATGTCAACCCAAATTAAATAATTTCAGGCCATGTGTGAACAATAAGATAGGTTTGATAGTACACATTCTTGTTCCAGATTAAAATAGACTACCATAATTCAGCAGGTGAAAAAGACCACCCACGTTGTAACATACCTGCAAACACGAACATACATCAGACCATATCCCCGTTTTTTTATTTCTAGTATTCTTCCGACGTACAGGAATGTGATATCCCTAGATACCGAGCCTACAGTGGTACAGGTAAAACCCAATCTAGAACAGTCAGCCATGTGTCTATTTGGGACTGGCCTACACCCTTCTGACCTCATTCAGAGAACTATTAGTAATTGTAATATCCCAACAAACAACAACCAACATTAGCGGTGACATTCAGTGCTTTTCATTCACTGATTTTTACAGTGCAACAATTAAGAAAGGAAGCGATCAAGGATACAACGTCACAACCAATTAGGGCCGAGCGCGATACTAGCACTGACCGCAAAACCGGCTTTCTACGCCACTTGACATTCTGTCTAAGATTAGTGTATTACTATATTGCAAAGGGTGGTATATTTCCCCATAAAATCACCTTGCAAATATGTGAAGATATATTTTGCTACGATATGACGTCATGGGATTTATTTTCCTATATTCTATCGAGGAGAACAAAGTATTCTCAACACCGCAATCTACAGCGCGGTATTTACGTTGCCGTTTGTCAATATTGACAAACGTATCGAGTAAGTACCGAGTCGTATGTCACGGTACGTGTGCACCGATTAAACATACCATTGATGCACGGACATGTGTAAATACATCGGTGTATGTCTTGCTAAATGTATGTCGTTTCGATTCATGCCGTATACATTGGTCGGATATATGATCAGATCGTGTTTACCATTGATTTAATTTAATAATTGATATTGGTGAGCTTTTTTAAATTGAGAAGTAATATCTTCAATAAAAGGTAATTATATAAATGCTTTAATTTGGATATCTTTGTGATATGTGTGTTCTACATTCCATGTGCAATGGATATCTTTGTGATATGTGTGTTGTACATTCCATGTGCATTGGATATCTTTGTGATATGTGTGTTGTACATTCCATGTGCACTGGATATCTTTGTGATATGTGTGGTGTACATTCCATGTGCATTGGATATCTTTGTGATATGTGTGTTGTACATTCCATGTGCATTGGATATCTTTGTGATATGTGTGGTGTACATTCCATGTGCATTGGATATCTTTGTGATATGTGTGGTGTACATTCCATGTGCACTGGATATCTTTGTGATATGTGTGGTGTACATTCCATGTGCATTGGATATCTTTGTGATATGTGTGTTGTACATTCCATGTGCATTGGATATCTTTGTGATATGTGTGGTGTACATTCCATGTGCACTGGATATCTTTGTGATATGTGTGGTGTACATTCCATGTGCAATGGATATTTTTTGTTTATGTGTGTTGTACATTCCATGTGCACTGGATATCTTTGTGATATGTGTGTTGTACATTCCATGTGCATTGGATATCTTTGTGATATGTGTGTTGTACATTCCATGTGCACTGGATATCTTTGTGATATGTGTGTTGTACATTCCATGTGCATTGGATATCTTTGTGATATGTGTGTTGTACATTCCATGTGCACTGGATATCTTTGTGATATGTGTGGTGTACATTTCATGTGCATTGGATATCTTTGTGATATGTGTGTTGTACATTCCATGTGCATTGGATATCTTTGTGATATGTGTGGTGTACATTCCATGTGCATTGGATATCTTTGTGATATGTGTGGTGTACATTTCATGTGCAATATCATCCTTGTATGTGACAAGGCCAAAGTTACATTTACGGTATGTAGTTGACACACGAGTTCCCACTCGTTTGACCGCAATTGTTACGACACACAATGTCCGTAGATTCTAAACCACAATACTGTAAAAATACGGTACACCGTAAACATTCCACAATATTCTACAATACAATTCCTAACAAATATGGCAAATATATATCATCTACCGTTAAATGTACTGTAGTTGACCCTCACGAGCCAGTGGTAGCAGTGGGTGTTACTCTACCCCGGCACGTGTCCTACACAACTTATGGAAGTACGCTGAATCATTTGTACTTCGTTCCACATGCTCTCTTGGTCGGACTTGTTTCCAGGAACAAGGCGCGCGCGCGCTAACTTCAAAGAGCAATTCAAGGAAATGCCTGCCATTACCCGTCCGACCAGCGACGACCGGGCTAAAGCCAATTAAGTTCCCGAAAACTTAGTACCGAATGCGCCTGATATCATTGGTTAACACTGCAGCTGACAAATACACGTTTGAATAGGTCGACCTGGCAGGGGGACTGGTGTATTCAGGGGTAAATAGTAAATGCACGAAGTGGATAAATGGCAGGGTAACAACCGGGAGGTAAATGAACTAATACCAAAAATGTTTGAAAACATATTTTCAGCGATTAATGATTTTACAGTTTTAGTGGCATGCCGGGTAAAACATTTTATCGCTAGCTGCATTAGCTAACTAAAACTAGCTATTTATTTAACATGAATTGTTATTTTAGTTCTAGTTTATATGATAGGCTTTCTTCAGATTTCGTTTTAGATTTCGCAAAAAATCAAACCCATATAGTATCCATTATGACGTGCTAGCTCCTTTCTGAAAATGTGTTAGTTTATTTATTATTAAATCATTGGACAAAATGTTACATTAATGTTGACTGGATCCTGTCATATGTTTCTGTCTACCCAGTCATATGTCTCTGTCCATACGACAATCGGCAAGAACCAGAAGGTTATTACGCCAATGTGATAATTCGGTTAAAGTAGTCCGGTTCTATATACAATGACATAAGTTTTTTACATGTTTGCAATTTACCCGATTTAACGATCAATGTCAACTATGCCAATTATTGTAATAAATCGTATGTATATTAAACCGACTGCGCATATTACTTAAAACTGCTTCCTCAACTGATTTAGCCTATCGCAAATCTGGTTAATTGGTGTCCAAATATGTATTGTGTGAATAGTTTATGTAACATCCGCAGTAAACTTAATAAAAAAATGCCTATTATTGTTCAAATCATCGAAAGAATTGACTTTAGTCGTTAGATCTGGTACGGTTCAAAATAGTGCATATCAAAAATAGTAAACACTGTATGGGTCAATGCTGATCATGGGCGTGACTTCCGTACTCTCGCTGATCACATGACAGAGTTACGAAATTTCACCAGGGAGCAAAATCGTGACTTTTCAGCATTTCGATTTTCACTTCAGTAAATGCTTCAACAAGCATTAACTAATTTCATAGTTTGTCTGGTGATTTCATAAAAACTACACGCAAAAGTTGGACAAACGAGCTAGCAAGCTGTAGTGGACATTGAATAGGTTTGGTTTTTCGCAAACTTAATTTGAAATGAGACTAGCAAAAAATATCGAATTGATTAGGCACTTTAAGCTATTCAAGTGCTACAGATGTGAACATTTATTGGTATGTATTTTATTACAGTAAAGCGGTATCTAAATATATCGTAAAACTAGCATATTTTAATTCATCGCCAATTCGTGTTTTTTTTTAGTAAAATGGGTAAAATTTCGATAGCAAGAATTTGCATGGATATTATGCTTAACCAGCCAATATGTCATAAATAGTATTTTCAGTGTCGCCGTATCCCATCAAACAGTCCTTCTGTTAACCATTGGAAATCGCATTACATTCCCATTTACGTCTGGGATGACCAGAAGTAAAATCCACACGTTGAATCACGCGATAACAGTTTATTGCGTGTTACATAAATACGTATAGTCCCGTTAGTAGCATAGACCCGTTAGTAGACGGGAATTTGGGGGGAGGCACCTGTAATGCACAGTGGTGTGTCTAGATAGGATGTCGCAAATGATGAGGCCAAATGGGGGGAGGCGGGAGGGGGGCTGGAAGGGGGCTGGAGGGGGCAAGCTTAGTCACACAATAGTCTACCATGCTGGCGCAACAGATTACATACGAAAAAATAAAAAAGTGAAGCCGGGGGGCTAAATACGCCACTGCTAATGTAAACAAAATTCTGGAGCAGATCGGGGCTAACCATCGCGCCTTTCCCTTCCAAGTTATACAGCTTTGAAACAACTGCGCACTGCTGCACCATAAGGAAAATGCACACATTTAATATTTTTTGAACGGAAGTGTTAACTTTGTTAACAAACCAAATTTCACGAACGAGCGCCCAGACAGGCAATCTTAACTGTACATATGGCCGGCGCAACACATTCCATATAAACCACGCAGCACACAGCGTGTTATCCATCAATAAAGCCAGATAAAAGAAGAAGAAACCCGTTAAACGAGACAATAAGGATTCGAATCAAGAAAGAAATGGGTGCTATAGGCTCCCTTATCAGAAATCTTCAGTATTTTTTTTAGAATATTTTATAGGATATTTTGTGAAGACGATATTATTGTGTACAACTCAGATAGAATATATATATTCTATACAGATATAGAAATATTCTATATCTGTATAGAATATTTATAATATATTCTATTGGATTTATATATAATACTCTATAGGATATTTACGGACATTTCTATAGAATTGGTAGCATTCCATAGTTTTCAGCACAATATTCAGCTATGCTCTGTAGAACTATATTAAATCCTACAAATTGCATACAAAATATTAGAAAAGTTAAGTGGACGTAAACTAAGTCAATATAGGATATATAGTATTCTATTTTTTATATTCCCAATTCCACTATGCTACGGAGAATTGTATGTTGAATTTTGCTAAGGGCCCTACCCGCCATTCGATACGGCGGGACTGCGTCCAAACCAATATCAGCCAGGCGAGCTTAGTCGGCCACGCTGCTTTCATTTTTCGCGCGCCGCTATAACCACTGACCACGTGCGCCGGTCGAGTCATCGATCACATATCCGGCAGCGAGAGTGGTCAGGGACGCGCAGACATTCCAACATTGTGCTGAATTGTCTACAAAAGTGAAACCATTCAAACCTTTCGGCGGCCCGCTTTCGTCACTTCAGGTTTATAGCATCTGAAAGTGCCCTGGGGAAAACCGCCGGCGAAATGTCTTATAAAACAGCGACTCGGAGTCGTCCGGAAGGCAAGGCACAAACTCAAGAAGCTGATCATGATCGCCAAGATATGTGAGTATTGCGAGAACAACTTAGTGCTGGTAATTTGTTGACGTTTAGGCTGTGGTTTATCGAAAACAAACGACATTTACGACCGAGCAACCGTTATTATGCAGCGTCGCTCGCGTGATCACTCCTCATGAATTGATATTGTAAACCGATTTGAAACAACCTATCCCTTTGGTTTTGAAGTGCTATTGAGCGCGGCATTTCAGCGTAATATCAGTTTTTCTTGTTATATTGCATTGTATTATGCCAATTTAGTGCGGATTTAGAGTTACCTGTTCACAGTTTGTCGTGGTAATAACAATTCGTGATAGTGGCGTACCACATTCTGACTTCATTATCGCAGTCTAGTTTTTGGGTAGTTCAATCTTCAGATACCCTTCACCTGAGTAAACCATTCGTCATTCCGTTGGTGAATACGTTTACCATGGCAAGGCGTTCACGAGATCACGTGATGTTCATATTATAGGCGTCGGAAGCCGTTTAATTTTTTTTAGGAGTGGGGCGGCGAAGTTGTTGGCTGCGAGCTATGGCCTGGGGTGGAGGTGAGGGTCACGTGCCCCTAGAAATCTGTGCCTGAATTCTAGCAAACATTGGGGTTTATGGGAGGGGGAGGGGGAGGGGGAGGGGACAAAGTATACACAAGCCCTCTTATCTAAAATTACGGGCCAGGTCCCCCCTCGGTTCCGACGCCTTTGCAATAACATCCGCAAAGTTGTGTTCGCGTCCGCTTGCAATTTAATCATATTCATCCCGAAAAATTCAAAATAACATATAACGGGCATAATGTATTTGCTAAACATGGTTCACTAAAACACGCTTAGGCGATCTCGGTGTTTGCACTATCTAACATGACTTTACGATAAAACGATCGGACTTAATGTTGTAATTTCGGGTATTACGTTACTAACGTTTAATTGTATTCTATTTGTTTTCCCAACAGATGTCGCTCTGGCTATATGCCACGTGATGTGGACCGAATGTAGAGGTATTCCACTGGCCACAACGACAACCGAAAGAGTTGACGACGGTTACTGGATGGATTCTCTTTACCAACAGGCCATCGTCGTGAAGTTAAGAGGAAACGAGAGCTTTGTTCATTATGTAAGTATACCTATTAGTTTGAATTGTTCTTTATGTTTACGTCGCGGCAAAACAAGTACCACCAGACTACTATTACAGGGATCAGCCTACAGTGACATTTCCTATTGGTGACCATGTTAACGTTTTGCACGATTATAAGAAAACGAGACCACCAAAATTTCTTAAATGTTTATGAGTTTATTCTACATCACATATTACTAACTCTTTTAAAATGGCTGAACGTGCCATACCCGTCAATGTTTACCAATTTATGCATGAATTACTACGCACTCGTGCGTTGTGGCGAAAAATTGCCCAAAATCCTTCTGCCTATTAAAATAATCTAAAAATCCACAGTTACACTGTCAAAAGGGTTCTACCAGCAGACCTGGCAATGTCCCTGCTCAAATGCACTTATGTCAGATGATATGAATTTTTAAAACTTCCTATATCCAAACTTACTATGCCATACATTTGTCTGTAACACACCAGGAAGTCTAACTGAGGCATGATCCCTACTGTCAATCCCTGCAGTCACCACCACCGTCACCACCATAACTACCACAACCGTCACCGCCATAACTTCAAACACCGTCACCGCCAAAACTACCACAACCGCCTCCTCCACCACCACCACCACCACCACAACCATAACTATACAACCATGACGTTGTCTTCTCCGGCAGTGCAAACAACCGTTCCTGCGCCAACTCGTGACTAGAATACCGGATATTACGTCATGTGAGGGACTCGCGGCTAAAATCCTGCAGCTCAGGGGACGCGCATCTTCTCAGCGAACCGACCAATCAGGGGTATCCTCCACAACGACAGCGACACCTGAGTCGACTAATATCAACGTAAGTAGGATATTTGTCTGCAGTTACGTTAACACCGAGTGATACCGAAAATAACTGTCAATGCAGTGAATTCCGTTTAATAGAATCACTTGGGGCCAGAGCAATTTGATTCTATTAAAGTTCCCTCCTTAATTCGATTTTTTTTGCTAATATCATTTCAAGCTAACTTTGCGAAATATCAAATCTTATTAATGTATATTGCAACATTCGAGTTCGTTTGTGCAAATGTTGTATGTTTTTGTGTGAATTCGTCAGTCGAACTATTAAATTACTTAATGTTTGGTCAAACAATAATTGAAGTGAAAATGGAAAAGCTGAAAATTCACGAATGATACCCTTGGTGAAATTTCGTAACTTTGTCATGTAATCTGAAAGAGGAGGTCACGTCCGTGATCGGCATTGATCCGCAAAGTGTAAACCATTTTGAATATCCTGTACGTATCAGATCTAACGACTAAAGTAAATTCTTTTGATGAGTTGAACAAAATACACATTTTAATTTTAATAATAAACTGCGGATGTTACTAAAACTATTCACACACTACATATTTGGACATCATCGAATTGTTCGTGATAAATAACACAGTTTTACTGCCACAATGTTTTTTCCAAACGGGATACATCGCGGTACTAACAGAGAAACATTAAAAACTAGCTACAATGATATCCATTCACGTGTCACATATGGATTGTGACGAATGATGTAATTATGTGCACTGAATATACAGGATATCGCCAATAAGCCACGTAATGCAAAAAAGGTATTGAAGACGGATGTTTTTACCAAGAAAAATCCGGTGTAATTTTCGTTTTACGCACGCGTCAATGGTTTACTTGAATGTAGCTTGGCACTGAGTTGAAGACAATTATCAAACTCTTCCTGAATATGTTTTTCAATGTCCCACGCAGCGAGTGGTATTTACACATGTAGGCCTATGTTTTGACCGGGTGAATCATTATCACCATTTTCAGGTGCCGTGCTTGTTACAGTCATATGTCATCATAATCCTATATTTCCCACGATCACGTGTGTCTTTTAACAGTTCCGTTGTGCTCTTTCTTAGCCAGGCCGATAGACCATCAGGGATTTTAATTCTTAGCCGCCGTCTGCTTCTTGTTCCCTAAATCTTTCCCGTCGTCACTGGATGTTCTAGTTTTTCTTTCTCATCACGTGACGTAGAAATTCAGCTTTTCTTTTCCTGATTCCGAACATGATCTTCCATTTATCGTTAGCTCTTCTTAGAATGTCTTCATTACCTTTCTTTTCTGACTCTATCGACGATACTCTATATTCTGCTGTAATTGTTTTTTCACACTCTTTTAATAATATGGGATCTATATAGAATTGCAAAACATGTTTCCTTACTTTAAATGTTAGACTAGTAACTCACAATTGGTAAAACGTACGAGTTGTGTCACATTCAATTGTGATTTCAGGGCCTGCGGAAGCTGCTGACTGAGTCGTACCACTACAGACACCTGGTTACAAACATTAAAATCACGGAGACTGCCTATGTGTGCCGTTTGACCAGACAACTGGGCATGCCCTGCAATGAAACAATCACGTGTGGGCATTCGTCCTACAGGCAGGCTGAAGAAGACAGGTACTGCCATTTGATGGCGTACCTGAGATACACGGAAACGGCACTGCGACATTTCACGAAGCTGCTAAAATTCACGGTAGGTTATTTCTACCCTTCTTTTTTCCCCGAGGTACCTTGCAGGGTGGGGTCACTTAATCGATTTCGCGCTATCCACGAGTCGTCGCGATCTTCTTCCATTCTCTCCCACTCTCGGCTGCTCACCTCTACCCTTTCGACATCTCTCATAACGCTGTCCCTCCGTCGTAATGTTTGTCTTCCTCTTCTCCTTCTGCCATCCACTTCTGTTTTCCACGCTCTCTTTGTCAACCTCACACATTCTCCGAATATGGCCTGCTCTAGAGGGCACGAATTAGCATTAGTAAAATAACAGCGTAGATTTGTCATAAGAAAGTATCCATTCTCACACGCGACAGTAAATGAATGGGAGAAATTATGTTCTGTTTGTATAAACAGTGTTTATGTTAAAAACAAAAATGGCTGATATATGTCCACTAGCCTTTGTTGATTTGCGTGGCAATCTTGTTAAATCGTATTGTTATGTCGACAATTATTTATTATAATTCATCATGTGTATGTTCTGCTTTCAGGTGACGTCATCAGGAACCGCAGTACCCGACAACCATCGCGCCAATGCGGTCCTACCTTCTGACGTCACACCGACTTTGCCGTTCCTGCGTTTCGACACCGTGTCCGTCCTGTATGACTTGACCAGACACTTTAGTCAAGTCGTTGACCGTCTGACCGCTGGCCAGAACTTACAACACTAAGCGAGTCGTGTCCAAAGAAAGGATCAAAGGATAAATATAGAGAAATATGCCGTAAAGCGACGCAACATCAGAGAAGGTTTTACCAAAATGGCGCTGGAGGGAATTCCTTGTCGTCAATCAATATAGAGAAATTAGTTTCGGCATTTAATTGCATAGTTCGTTTTTCTTGAAGGTATTGTTTACTTTCACGGAGTGATCTGGGCTGGCCCCGGAAATTCAAGAATTTAATTAATTTACCAAAAATATACTTTGTACATCTTGTACAACTGATTGATTAGGTTGTTAGTTAATTATGTTGTAATCATTATTTACATTATGTCATTATGCTGCCTCGGCTTATGCGAGGCGTACATTGCTTAACTTGTGTTGCCAATTTAGTGTTTATTTTACTTAAAACGGATCAGTCGTGCAATGTGCTCTGATCCGCAACTCAACAAAACTCGCGTTGATTTGGTCGGCGCAACGGCTGTTGAACGATTCGAACACTGAATCGCAAAAAAAAAAAAGTGCAATGTGCGCTGACACAATCGCACAAACGCGCGACCCGCAACAAAAGTTTAGTAATGTACGCCTACGATTAGATGACTTTATAATTTTTGTGCACTGTATTGAGCTGCTGTGAAACGTGTTTTTACACGGTTTATTATTCTAACTTTGAAACTTATTTTATACGTGACATAATGTATGCATAACTGATTCTATAGAGCGTTGACCGTTTGCAGCAATGTGGCAGTTCAGAAACCTTTACTCTTTTGTAACATTTACCGATGTTGTCACTATAGAATGGTTGTATAGTAAGATATTTATCAGTGTTACTTTTTAACATCTGTATTATACATATGTACTATATCAAAACATATATTACAAAATCCATTAAGCAAGATTTACTTGTGATATTAATATATATTAGTTTATTTACATGTTTATTTAGTACGCATTAATTGACAGATTATTTTATTTACCATATTTTTCTATCATACATGTGTGTTTTATTTACTATCATTGTTGGCTTTAATCAAGATTCATTGGTGATATTCCTACATACTAATTTATTTACAGGTTGATTTACTACGCATGTGACATGTTACCGATTGTGAAATTGAATATTTTGTATTATTGTATAATATTATTTACATAACCTTTGTATGTTGTCACCTGGAATTTTTGTCTTACATAATAAATACTTTATTTACAATGCCGACTGCGATGTGCTATAACTGAGAAATACTTGTGTGGAATTACGGGTCGTTTCAACACGCTGTTTCCTATTTGTTAACTAAACGTGTTACAGTAGCTATAAGACATTTAGACCAGTATCTAGGCCATTTAAAATTTACATGTCTAGGCAAATAAAAGTTACGCCTTGGTCATACATATCTAGGCAAACAAAAGAAAATTGGGATTTAGACAATTCCAATATGGTAAGTTTTTATTCTATCTGGATTCTTTTCCTGTCCCGGTTTGATAGCACGACAAATATTGTTTACCAAGTTCACGACAAGCCTTACTCCAGCACTGAGTGCACTGGTGCTGCACAGACAACGACAATGTATGAGATATGAATAACTATTTGACCATAGAAATAGAGGACAGGTTTTTCTCGTTGCGACTGAAGGCAGTACCAGTATTTGGCCTGTTGCAACCAAACTATTTCTTTCTTACAAATCAGACATTTCGTTCCGATACACAGAAGAGACACCGGAGATGGAAACGAAAAGGAATCCTTCTGTATTCATGTTGCCATTATCAGCGCCACAGTCACCGTCACTGTCTCCGTCACCGTTACCGCCACATTCACCGTCACTGTCTCCATCACCGTCACCGTCACCGTCACCGTCACTGTCACCGTCATTGTCACCTTCACAGTTACTGTCAAAATCACAATCACAATCACCGTCAACGTCACCGTCACTGTCACAGTTACGTCACACTCACAGTTGCCGCCGTCGTCGTTATCATCATCATCATAGTTATATTCATAGGCATAATCATCATCATCATTATGATCATCATCATCATTATCATCATTACAGTTATCCTCATCATTGTCATCGTCACCATCGTCAATATCATCACCATCACCATCATCGATGTTATCATCGAGGTGAATTGCAAATGATCACCGGGCGTAATCGTGTCTTCATGTTAGAACGACTGTTGCTATTTAATCAACTTCACGAGTGAAGTGTTTGTACAGAAATAAATCACGAATCTACTCAATAAAACGCGTGAAGAGTTTTCGATGTAAATGTGAAGGGTCGCCCGAAACAACTCGCGTCCGCGTAGGCCAACCCTTCATTGGGCCTAAATCGCACACACCTGTCATAGATTTGTCACAGTCACCACATTTGAAGTCATTTGACAAGAATAGACACGCCTACTCTAACGTTAAAGACGGAGCGTCGGCCGAGTCGTCACGCATGAGTGGGTCCTGCATATAGGAGACATTTAACCCCACTGCTCTGTCATCTGTCATCAGATGTTTTATGTGGCTGCCTAATAAGATCCGGCATGGCATACAAAGTGAAAGTTAAATTCAGTAGAAAAATTAATTATGTGGAAAAGAGACTATTTGTGATGTACGTCAGGCTCGTTTTGATGTTTTTGAGACCTTCCCTCCCATTGTGATGCTTCGTAACGCTGGTATGTACACAGAAAGTCCCCTGCCTGTTATGTATGTTTATATTCACTGCATGTATGTGGTGTTTCGTAGTGCATCGGTAGAGTATAGCTAAAGATAAGACATCATCAAGATTCCATCTTTATGTACGTATGGCAGGTGTAATCATGTTTGCAGTGAAGTCGTTGAAATTGAGTTGAAATATCCCCCAAAACTGGCATAAGAATTAACGCTGTCAGTCTGACATCGACGGCTAGACGAACCAAAATGTATAATTTGTAAGCGTTACGTAACGATCACCAACACACCACCGCATTGTGGACGTGGCGTACTTTACGGGTGCCCCCTAATTAAATATTACTTGGTTCAATTTGTGCAATTAACTTTTACAAAGACAGCTATTAGTTTCACTAGCTGGTCAATATAGGTAGCACCATCGTTCGCCTCTGTCTGTGAAGGAAAACATTATTCTGTTTGCTGTCTCTTATTTATTAAGTTTAGTAAGATTATTCAGTATTTACGTTAACTCTTTCTCATCACCTCCCCCCTCCCTCCCTCCCTCCCTACCTCCCTCCCTCACTCCCTCCTCTCTCTCTCTCCCCCTCTTTCTCTCCTCCCTTCCTCCCTCCCTCCCGCCCTCCCTCTCTATCTCTCTCTCCCTCCCTCCCTTAGTTACATTGACTTTCAAAACGTCCTTTCGGTTGATTGAAACGCCCATATTTAGTAGGTTGCTAGGTGGTGCCATCGGTCGCCTGTTTCAGTGAATGAAATTTTTTTTATGTCTGCGATCTCTTATTTATTAAGTATTCATGTTCCCTGTTTCTCACCGCCTGTCTCCCTGTCCTTCACTGCCATCACCCTCCCTCCCTCCCTCCCTCTACCACCTCCTTCCTCCGTGTCTCCTTCCTAGGTCTCGTTGATTTACAGTAAACTTTTCTTGTTAAAAAAGACCGATATTTACTTTGTCAAATACTATTTCTCAAACGACCATGTTCACTCTCTTGACACGACAATGGTTGTAATACAATGTCACACATATACTTTCAGTCTGACTGAGCTCCAGCAGAGATGCCATCTCAAGTCCGCCGCAGTACTTCACGACCAAACAACGTACAACTTCTACTAATATCATGCAGCTGATTATAAAATACCGCTACTAACTTGTGCATTCTAACCAATATTATTACTCAGCGAAAACAGTTCCAGTGATATTTCGAAATTATTAATGTCTATGTTGTCAACATTTGTGTTACGTCGTATTAAAGTTTTTGCTTACTAACTATGTTCGTGTTTCTTCCGAGTCATTCACCTTTGTACTTGATGCAGCACGTAGTATGCAGAATACAAACCAAGGGCTTTGTACTTGATGCAGCACGTAGTATGCAGAATACAAACCAAGGGCTTTGTACTTGATGCAGCACGTAGTATGCAGAATACAAACCAAGGGCTTTGTACTTGATGCAGCACGTGGTATGGAGAATACAAACCAAGGGCTTTGTACTTGATGCAGCACGTGGTATGGAGAATACAAACCAAGGGCTTTGTACTTGATGCAGCACGTAGTATGCAGAATAAAAACCAAGGGCTTTGTACTTGATGCAGCACGTAGTATGCAGAATACAAACCAAGGGCTTTGTACTTGATGCAGCACGTGGTATGGAGAATACAAACCAAGGGCTTTGGTCACTCACAGACAACATACTGCATAATTTACAAAAGACCAACTGACCAAGATACGTTATTAATTTAGATCCATTATAGTACTTGTAATAAAACAATATTTAGTAACTTAAGTTGGATAGTGTAACTCGGGCAACGCAAACAAAGAAAAACTTCGGTAAGAACATAAAGCCACACATTGTAAACCTCCCGCATTGCGCGCGGTAATCCTACATTATAACATGAAAATCCGCATCGTGGTTTGAGTTTGATTATCCAAGTTTTTTTTAAACGTCCTAAAATATGTAATTGTGGACAAACATACGAAACTTATTTGGAGATCCCTTGATAACTAAAATAGCCGAGTGTTTTTCGTAAGCCGACATGGTTGCTGTGGCAACTTGTATGATCGAAAGGGGCGTTTGTTTTTCGACAGTATACCATGGGACGGGGGTCAGTAAATTAGTGTCTGCCTTTTTTCCGAAATAAAACCGATATGTTGTTCAAGGCTTCGATGGAGAACGCACATGAAAAATATTGATTCGATAATATGCTATTTACAGGATATATTCCCCGTATCTTACCCGGTAATCCAGAAATGATCATGATTCGCTGTTAGAAATATCATGCGAGGTTTCGAAGAGCAGATATAATAGATTGGGAGCCCAGAGCTTTTATTTATGTAAACGACGCCGAAAGGTTTGACCCCATGGACTAAAGGGACCACCCCCTGACATCCCAAAAATGCGTTGCTGCCGGGTCTAGGCTGGGGGATGCCCCTGAAACCACCAGTCAAAGGGGATAAAAAAGTACATTCATTTATGGGAATGGTGCCAAGGCTAAAAACTATGTCAAGTGTACCCTTGGTGTGGGGATTCCCCTGCCAGCAACCCCCAAAAGGTGAGAAAAAATTTATTAATTTAATAGAATGACGCCGAATTAATGGAATGGCGCGAAAGAAAAAATTGCGTCAAATGTTTCCTTGGAGTTTGACTGAATGGACCCCCCCAGCCGAAATCCCATAAAATGCCTTGCAATTTTAGGTGGTGCCTTCCCCCTGCCAGCAAACCCCAAAGGGTGAGAAAATGGGAACTTATTTAATGGAATGATGCGAAGGATAAAAAGGGGTAAACTGTTCCTGCGGTGTTCCCTGAGTATGGAATGGCCAATGCCAGCAATTTTAGGCGGGGCCTTCCCCTGCCAACAACCCCAAAGGGTGAGCAAATGGGGCATTCATTTAATGGAATGACGCCAAGGCTAAAAACAGTGCATTCGGGAAAGAGTTTACCCGTTTCCTCGTGGAGGAATGGAATAAGACGCAGTACTGACCAATCATACGTAACGATCACCAAGACACCGCCGCATTGTGGACGTGGCGTACTTTATGGGTGTCCCCTAATTAAATATTACTTTCAATTTGTGTAATTAATTTTTTCCAAGACAGCTAATAGTTTCACACGCTGGTCAATATATGCTTCTATAAAACGACGGCTCGAAAAAGGATTGCAAAACTGTGTACACGCGCGCACACGCACACGCACACGCAAACGCGCACGCGCACGCACACGCACACTCACACTCACACGCACACGCACACGCACACGCACACGCACACGCACACGCACACGCACACGCACACGCACACGCACACGCACACGCACACGCACACGCACACGCACACGCACACGCACACGCGCACGCGCACGCGCACGCGCACACACACACACACACACACACACACACACATATATTGTTCGTCTTGTTTCGCAGGTGACACCTGTACAGGTGGAATGGCGAGTGTGCGTGGACTGTGGGTGTTGACCCCGTAAATGCAATATGTCATTATGTTTTAAATTAGATGCGTTTCAATACCTGTTGATTTACCGGTTTTTTAGGGAAGATATGTTACATTATGGAATGCCTAAGCAAAGCATTTGCGAGGATCGCAGTATAACCTGTGTTCACCACACGTGTTTATAAACTTATATTGCATATATTAAATGCATACATTTTCAGCAACGGGCACTGCGAGTGCCTATTATATCACATCGTCGTTGTTTAGGTGGTGCTCGTGAGCGAGGCATGTAGTAGATAAAAAACAGACACCAGAACGTAGGTGACGTAAAAATGTGAACTGATAAGCATCAGTCACGTAGACGATTATATGTGAAACGTTTCATCCTCAGCAATAACTATCGGAACCTCTTATGTTGTCGCACGATCATATTGATTGTCAAATTGCAACTATTTCGGATAAATTATGGAAATATCAACTGCCTGCATATAATATCGCATCCACACATTTCTATCCCTCAATTACTTTCTCTTCGTTTTGTCCAAGTAATTTAATTGTGGTCTGAACAGTTTTCTTAATAGTATGTTATATGTAGAGAGAATAATCTGCTTACAATTACTATGAAGGCAGTATGAAGATAAACTACTCGTTTGACACTTTGTCTTAGTAAGACTATTATGAAAAACGTCAAAAACAGATACCTTCATTTATCATGACTAATGGGAGATGCTACGAGTTGAACGCAGCGTACCATGGCAGTGCTATTTATAGATACTTTTTTATATTTCGCTGTTATTTATTCTTCTTGATTAACGATATGTTTATTTAAAACAGCGAATTTGCAAACGTTTATGTCGCATGTGTTCTTTCAGATGTCTGTCATCCGGATGTCATCAAACGTTTATGTCGCATGTGTTCTTTCAGGTGTCATTCATCCGGATGTCATCAAACGTTTATGTCGCATGTGTTCCTTCAGGTGTCATTCATCCGGATGCGGATATTACATATGTAGAAACTGGGAAAGATGCAATTACTCCACTTGCGGTTGTGGTTAACGCTACAAAGTTAGTACCGCATTCGCACTTACTCTGTTACTTTTTCTTTCAAAGCGTCTTTGGAAAATGAGACATTTCGGCTGATTGAAACGCCAATAGATAGTAGGTTGCTAGGTGGCGCCATTGTTCGCCTCTGTCTGTGAATGAAACCATTGCTATGTTTGCGATCTCTTATTTATCCAGTTTAGTAAGATTATTCAGTTTTCACGTTCACTCTTTCTCACCACCTGTCTCCATGCCATCTCCCTCCCTCCCTCCCCCCTCCCTCCCCCCTCCCTCCCTCCCTCCCTCCCTCCCTCCCTCTCTCTACCAACCCTCCCTCCGTTTCTCCTTCCAAGGTCTTGTTCATTCACAGTTAACGTTTCTTGGTAAAAAAGACCGATACTTACTTTGTCAAATACTATTTCCCAGACGATCCTGTTCACTCTCTTGACACGACAATGGTTATGGCACAAAGTCACACCTTTACTTTCAGTCTGACTGAGCTCCAGCTGAGATGCCGTCTCAAGTCCGCCGCAGACGGCATGACACCTGTCTTAGAGCGACCGTGGAGTACATGACAGCGCCGTGTAATGTAATAAAACAATATTTAGTAACTTAAGTTGGATAGTGTGACTCGGGCAACGCAAACAAAGAAAAACTGACGTAAGAACATAAAGCCACACATTGTAAACCTCCCGCATTGCGCGCGGTAATCCTACATTATAACATGAAAATCCGCATCGTGGTTTGAGTTTGACTATCCAATTTTTTTAAACGACCTAACATATGTAATTGTGGACAAACGTAAGAAACTTAGTTGGAAATCCCTTGGTAACTAAATAGCCCAGTGTTTTTCGTAAGTCGATATGGTTGCTGTGGCAATTTGTATGATCAAAAGGGGCGTTTGTATGTCGATAGAATAGCATGGGACTGGGGTCAGTAAATTAGTGTCTTTCCGAAATAAAACTGATATGTTGTTCAAGGCTACGTTGGAGAACGCACAGGAAGACTATTGAATCAATAACATGCTATTTGCGGGATATATGGATGTATTCCCCGTATCGTATCCAGTAATCCAGAAATATTCGTGATTCGAGTTTTCGAAGAGCATATATAATGGATTGGGAGCCTAGAGCTTTTATTTATGTAAACGACGCCAAAAGGTTTGACTCCATGGACTAAAGGGACCACCCCCGACATCCCAAAAATGCGTTGCTGCCGGGTCTAGGCTGGGGGTTGCCCCTGAAACCACCCGTCAAAAGGGACAAAAAAGTACATTCATTTATGGGAATGGCGCCAAGGCAAAAAACTATGTGTTCACATGCGGTACCCTGGCTATGGAATGACTAATGCCAGCAATTTTAAGTGAGGGGTTCCCCCTGCCAGCAACCCCCGAAGGGTGAGAAAAAACACAGTTATTTATGGGAATTGCCAAGGCTAAAAACAGCGTCACATCTTTCCTTGGGGTACCCTGCGTACGGAATGACCAGTGCCAGCAATTTTAGGTGGGGGCTTCCCCTGCCCAAAAGGTCAGAAAGGGACATTCATTTAATGGAATGATGCGATGGTTAAAAACAATGATTGACGGCGGCATCATCGTACATGAACACGTGCTGCAAGTCAATAGTAAGTCAACACGTGCAGTCATGGCCGGGGATCGTTTGGTGAAGATGTGTCCCAGTCGTGGTGAACAAATCTCCTTGGTACTCGATAAATTCCTTTCACCATTGATCAGAATCGGAGCGAAAGCTGCGTCGATCAGGGTATCATCACACATTTATTATCACTGGACTTGACCAGGCCCAGCGGTGGAGTGGGACGCAACTCCTAAAACATAGAGCATTCAGGAAAGAATCTACCCGTTTCCTCGTGGAGGAATGGAATAAGACGCAGTACTGACCAATCATAGGACAACATATACATCACATGGTGGTAAATGCGATGAACACCAACAAAGGTGAACTGCTGCAAACAGAAGTACCCAATTACCTTGAAGGTCGACTCGATGAGGCCGACACCCTCACCCGTCACCCTCACCCGACACCCTGATTGCCTTCTATGCAAACAGCGTTTAATCCGGAAATGTTCTTGTGGTGTCCACTGACGTCCTCGCAATTCTTCTGATCGACGTTCCAACTGTCACCTCATTGTGTCTTTTTGTACGATTTCAAAACCTCTGACAACAGTTTGGAGAAGACATCAAGATGGTCCCTATACATATAATTGTCGACCTCAATGCTCAACTACTCGAATGGCACTCCCGTCTGCACGGCAGACGGGAGTTCTACGTGACGAACCTCAACCCGTTGTATCAACAACTGGTGTCCCGTATCACGCTACACCCTGACAACCCGAAGTGTACCAAGGCATATCATGACATTTTGGCTGGGCTGTCGAACATTTCATCCCGTGCCGTTGCTCGCACCATGGACGGCAATAGTCTCCCTAACCAGCTTTAAGTTTTCCGCATCATGGCGCCTCTGCGCGATGTCATTCGTGTCAAGCTTTATTTAGCTCTAAATAATGCTATGCATTTGCTTTGAATGACCATTTTAGCCAATGAGTATAATAATAATATTGGGCTGCATTCAATAAAGTAGAACTGTTCAATAACATTGGATTTATGGTAGAAAATCTACTCTCTTATTGCGGAATTCTGGTCAACGACTTTACCAACGTTACCAGGTAGTGCTTAGTGCTGTGTTCACACAGTCTTGGCCGGGGCTAGATAAGTTTCGACGGCTGCCGGTGGCGCATGTCACGTAGGTCATCGCGGTTTTTTATTGATCATTCCCAATTATGTGTTTAAATTTTACAAATGTTTTGAGTGTTCTACATTCTCCAACATTATAATCAATTGTAATAGTGATGCGTAGTCAAGACACTCGAAAATGATTGTATCAATACATACACTTGGCTCTGAAGATGCAAGAAGACACGAAGTAAATACCTTTGTGCTACACTGGCATAACAGAACATGGTAGTTCAACAGCTATTTATAATATATAAAACTATAGTAGATCTTGTTGTGATACCATCGCAATGTCTTATTGATCCTATAATGATCTCCAAGTCGGCGGCACATGTTTAAGAACTTGTTGGACATTCGACAAGCGAATGGCGCCCTTGTCCACTTGTCATGTGAAATTTGATGAATTTTTTTGTGCCAATGGTTCCAGTGGGGGGGCATATATATATATATATATATGTATATATATATATATATATATATATATATATATATATATATATATATATATATATATATATATATATATATATATATATATATATATATATATATATATATGTATATATATATATATATATATATATATATATATATATATATATATATATATATATATGTATATATATATATATATATATATATTGTACACAGTCCCAGGCCCAGCCCGCAACATTTTGTAGAGGTCCGGCCCAGACAAGCCTGCGGCTGCGGGCCTTGCTTGGACCCAATATATATATATATATATATATATATATATATATATATATATATATATATATATATTAGTGCCCTGCACGGGCCGGGCTTTTGGGTCCAGGCCTCCTCCCAGACTGAAGTGAGATTTACTTAGCATCTCTCATCGCCTCCCCCCCCCACTTTATCATCCACTGCCCCTCCCCCCACCGGAACCGCTGGCACAACCCACCTCTTCCCTTCCCACCAATGCCAAAACGAGCTACTTCAGCCGTTCCATTTCCACCTCTAGTCCCATCATCTTCGCACATCCCCTAAAAATTAAAACTATCCGCCTGAACCTCAGCCCAGGACTTCTCGCGTGTTGTAACCTGAACTTCTCAATTCTCACATGTGTAACTGGGACTTCTCGCGTGTGTAACCTGAACTTCTCAATTCTCACATGTGTAACGTGTCGTGAACTCAGTAACTCTAGATAAGGTAACTCTGAAAATAAATCCCCCCGGCGAGATATCCAGTCTGGTTTTGACGATTACGTAGCGTACACCAATACCCATGAATAGACCGACTACCAAATAAGAGTTTTCCCTCCACGATAGTAGGAACCAGACGACGCATAGCCATTATTAACACGATTTCGAGAATTCCATTCATCGAAAATTATACGTTTGTGACTAGATAGTTATGCTTTGGTTACTAGTAGTATTGTCATTTCATGCTACCAGTTTTCACACACACACACACACACACACACACACACACACACACACACACACACACACACACACACACACACACACACACACACACACACACACACACACACACACGCACGCACGCACGCACGCACGCACGCACGCACGCACGCAAGCACGCACGCACGCACGCACACACACACACACACACACACACACACACACACACACACACACACACACACACGCACACACACACACGCACACACACACACGCACACACACACACACACACACACACACACACACACACACACACACACACACACACATGTATATATGAGTGTAGTATGTATATATATATATATATATATATATATATATATATATATATATATATATATATATATATATATATATACATTGTGTGTTGAACGGAAAGGTCGATATTCAGAAACAGATGACTGTCAAATTATATATATATATATATATATATATATATATATATATATATATATATATATATATATATATATATATATATATATATATATATATATATATATATATATCTTGATATGAATGTTAACAGGCAATATTTGTTTTTTATATTTGTAAGCAGGATACTGTGTTTTATTATTTTGGGGATATTGGTGGACAGGTTACTGGTTACTGGAACTTAATGTTGTGCATTTGTTTGTATATAATTGCGTTGGATACACTATGGCAGGAAAGGTGGCCGAACACGTCTCTGTGATCTGTAATCATGTGTCAATGTATAGTTTGTTCAGCATTTAATTTCAGCTGATGTCATAAATGTACAAATAACTATATCTACTTTGTTGTGACCTTTTTCCTGTGACTTTTGTCCATCATTTTTATCCTGTGACTCTTGTCCATGAGTTTTGTCCTGTGACTTTATTTTCTACTTTCAATGAACCGTTTCACTGCCGTTGTCTTTCATGGTAACTGAAACATAGAAACTGCCACGTTTCAGTGCATTAAAGGCACCGAATGTCAACGCGAATGTAGGTTAATCCTGTAGAATATTCTTTAAAAAATACTGAAGATTTCTGATAAGGGAGCCTATAGCACCGATTTCTTTCTTGATTCGAATCCTTATTGCCTCGTTTAACGGGTTTCTTCTTTTTTCTTATTTAGCTTTATTGATGAATAAAACGCTGTGTGCTGTGTGGTTTCTATGGAGTGTGTTGCGCCGGCCATATGTACCTTTACGATTGCCAGTCTGGGCGCTCGTTCGTGAAATTTGGTTTGTTAACAAAGTTAACGCTTCCGTTCAAAACAATTTTAAATGAAGGCACTTTCCTTCCGGTGCAACAGTGCGCAGTGAAATCTGCGCTTTCGCGTGAACTGATAATTCGCATAACACCATTTGTTTCAAAGCTGCATAATTTGTAAGGGAAAGGTGTGATGGTTAGCACCGATCTGCTCCAGAATTGTTTACATTATCAGTGGCGTATTTAGCCCCCCCCCCCCCGGCTTAACGTTTTAATTGTTTTCGTATGTAATCTGTTGCGCCAGCATTGTAAACTAATGTGTGATTAAACTTGCCCCCATGTAAAGCGATTTCCATTGGTCTGTTTATGAATGAATATTACTGAATGTATTAGTATTTATGCCATATTGGCTGGTTAATCCTAATATCCATGCAAATTCTTATCGAAATTTTACACCTTTTACTATTAAAAATACACGAATAGACGATGAATTAAAAGATGCTAGTTTTACTACATATTTAGATACCGATTTACTGTAATAAAGTACATGCCAATAAATATTCAGCTTTGAAAGCAAAATATGACGTATGGTCTGTACAATTTTCTTTCCCCCAAATATATTACAGTAATAAAGATTAAGACACGAAGAAAAGTTCTGAGAATTTGTGTTTTTTAACAATATGTTGGTTTCGTAGTAATTAACCAATGAAAATAGTTGTACCTTCCCCTTAACTGGTCAGGCGACGCATTAGTAATTCGGCCGTGTTTAGTCATAGATGCCTATAGCATTGCGTAACTATCATAAAAGACTGATGTCGGAAAATCTCGGCCGGGCGAATTGTGATCACCGCATACGTGTTTAGGATTTTCCCAAAATTCAGGACTGTCCCCAGTGTTCTTTGTATAGCCCTGTCACGTGTTTTCGTACCGTCCATAAACCAGTACTGTTGAACTCCCTTTTGCACTGCAAGTCCACGTGTCTGTGTGTAATTCTCGTGTCTGTGACTAGAACGAAGGCTATTATTAAAAACCTTTCCGTAACTGATTTAGCCCATCATGAATCAGGTTCGTTGATGTTCACATCTGTAGCGCGTGAATAGCTTAAAAGTTCTTAATCAATTCGATTTCTTGCTAGGCCCATTTCAAATTAAGTTTGCAAAAAACCAAGCCTACCTAGTGTCCACTGCAACATGCTAGCTCGTTTGTGCAACTTTTGTGTGTAGTTTATACTAAACATGTAAAATTATGTTAAGAGAAAAATAAAAACGTCCAGCTCTGTACCGCTAAAACGATACGTTACTACAGTATCATGATATTAGCAACAAAAATGTCAATTTATATATTATTTGATGCATTAGACTTAAACTCTAATTCAAGTGAAACCCCGCGCAACAAATCCGGAAGCGCACTTTTTATCAATAGTGAAATAATTAAGTGCCCACGCCAAAGGCGCTGTCATTGAAACATAATTCATATCCACGTTCAACGGCGATATGCCTGGACACATCATAACCGGTGCGCAGAAAAAAAAACTCACAGCGAAATAATCAGGGCAAAACTACACAGCTTTGGCTAGGAAAACAATCACAGGAAATGAAGTCGTAATTTTTTATTCGAAGGATGTTCACTAAAGATAATCATTGTTAATTGAACATAATGAAGTTTGATGATTAAGACGAATATTCGAAGACTCTGTGCCACAGTTTTGCACATTTTCACTTTAAATATAGTTGGCAACTGTTGCACTGTAAAGTTCAGTGAACGATAAGCACTGAATGTCACCGCTAATGTTGGTTGTTGTTTGTTGGGATATTACAGTTACTAATAGGTCTCTGAATGAGGTCAGAAGGGTGAAGGGCACTCCCAAATAGACGCGTGGCTGACTGTTCTAGATTGGGTTTTACCTGTACCACTGTAGGCTCGATATCTAGGGATATCAAATTCCTGTACGTCGGGAGAATACTAGAATTAAAAAACGGGGATATAGTCTGATACATGTTCGTGTTTGCAGGTATGTTACAACATGGGTGGTCTTTTTCACCTGCTGAATTATGTTAGTCTATTTTAATATGGGACAAGAATGTGTACTATCAAACTCATTTTATTGTTCATACATAGCCCGAATTTCTTTAATTTGGGTTGAAAACATTTGAAAATATACCTTCTTGGTATGTATGTATATGCTCACGGAACAATATTATTGCGATGAAATTCAACTTTGTCTGTCCTTCATTGTTCTGCATGTGCCAAAATCTGCCTGATTATTTTCCTTTACTGTCGTCGTTTGGCCGGGCGCGCCTTAGGCTCATTACCGCAGTGATTTATTTTCCGTCCAGTTTTCTCCAACCGCACATCGAAGGTGGACGCCATGTCTTGCTGGTCGTCATATTCAGTCTCGTTTTTACATAAGTTTCATAAAATGTGGTTTTTGCTACCCGTTTCTTTGTTGTATTCGCAAAGGCTCGCCCTGATTCCAGATTCATTCTCTTTCACTCGGAAACCAAGCCGTTTTTTTCAAAGGTCGAAACGTTCCCTGACTATCGAATGCTTGCGGACTACAGAAATATCCCACCGCGCCCACCTAAATGAGCAAAGGTTTACGGGCGCTTCCCCACAATCAATTTCCCCTCTAATCGGTTCCTCTTTTTGCTGACGCTTCCCCCACAGTGTAACCGCAATCTAGTTCCTTGTCGTTTGTGACACAATTCTTGCGTGCAAGGCGAAGCGCACAGTATTCGTGCGCGGGAGAATTCCGGAAGGCAAATTGTGCCTTTGATACAGTGCTCGCCCACGTCAAAGGCGCTACAAAGGAAAGCGTACGTTATTACATAGCAAAGAACTTCACACTTCAGCCCAGGCAGATCTGTTCATTCCAACACCAACTCGACGTATATGGGAAGCATTCAGCCACGCTGCAATTGAAGATTGTTCGTTCACATATCCACCACTGTTTATAGCCAGGTACTCATTTAAACGGCTGAGTGAACTGTAGAAACGTAGAGTGAAAGTCTCGAAACCGCCACGGTTCAGTGCATGAAAGGCCACTCGAAGTCAACGTGAATGTAGATGATTGTAAGCCGGGACGGTACAATTACTAATAGTTCTCTGAATGAGGTCAGAAGGGCATGAGACAATCCCAAATAGACATCCTGCTGACTGCTCTAATTTGAGTTTGTACTTGCACTTGGATTCCATATTCGTGTATGTCGGGAGAATATTTAAAAGGGAATAATGCCCCGGTCGCCCCCTTTGTGAGATACTAGATATCCCACAGGTCCTCACCCTTTGAGTATTAAGTCACACCACAAAAATAACTCCTGTGTTCTATGTACTATAAGTGTGCAGACTACCACAGCTGTATACAGTGTACATAATAAAATAATTATATTTATGTTGTAACATATGCATTGTACATGTTTACATTGTATATAAAGGTGGTTACTCAACGCATATTATTACCCTTGAAATTTTAATTTTGTCCTTAGATCCGTATTTCTAGCAGGAGAATCTCTATAATCCTAACTATTTAACTTATTGGAACTAACCCAACACGCGGTCTGTATGAGATGTGAATATCTTGTTTTACGATAATAAAAATCTGTGTTGACAATCTATATGAAATCTACATGAAGCGCTATGCCTTGTGTTAATAATAAGTAATAATACACGGTTCTTTCATAGCTGTATATGTATATATATATATATATATATATATATATATATATATATATACAGATCAAAGTTCGTCACAATAAAAATAATACATCAATAGAAATACACATAATTATGCTTATAATCCAATATTAAAAAAACCCATATATTATGTTATGTTATGTTGTGTTATATTATATTATATTATATTATATTATATTATATTATATTATATTATATTATATTATATTATATTATATTATATTATATTATATTATATTATATTATATTATATTATATTATATTATATTATATTATCTATATATATAACATCTTGACCGTCCAACATCTTGACCGTCTTGAATGTTTCGAGTGGTATGTCACGTGTACATTGCGAGCAGAACGGAAAGGTCGATATTCATAAACAGATGAATGTCAAATTATATATATCTGGATACGAATGTTAAAACAGACAATATTTGTTGTGTTTATATCTGTAACAGGATATTTTTTGGTTTAGTTTGTGGTCAAATAAACAGTTGCTTGTTTTTCAGGTTACTGGTGCTTAATGTTGTGCATTTGTTTGTAAATAATTGCATTGGATACACTATGGCTTACGGTAATTTAGCATTCAAAAACCCAGTTAACTTTGAAAGTGGCTTTCCAAGTGAAACTAGCTAAACAGTAAAGGTTGCCAAACACTTCTCTGTGATCTATAATCATGTGTCAATGTATAGTTTGTTCTGTATTTAATTTCTGATGATGTCATAAATGTACAAATAACTATATCTTGCTCGTTGTGACCTTTTTCCTGTGATTTTTTCCATGATTTTTATCCTGTGACTCTTGTCCATGATTTTTGTCCTGTGACTTTATTTTCTACTTTCAATGAACCACGACTGTATCACGGCCGTTGTCTTTCATGGTATCTGAAGCATCGAAACCGCCACGGTTCAGTGCATTAATGGCACCGAATGTCAACGCGAATGTAGGTTGTCGTTAGACGGGATATTACAATTACTAATAGTTCTCTGAATGAGGTCAGAAGGACACGGGACAGTCCGAAATAGACACGCGGTTGACAGTTCTAGATGTAATTGTACCTCTTCCACTGTAGGCTCGGTATCTAAGGATTTCAAATCAAAATATGTCGGGAGAATACTAGAAATGAAAGTAAGGATATGGTCGAGTACATGTTCGTGTTTGCAGGTATATTACAATGTGGGTGGTGTTTTATCACCTGCCTGCTGAATTATGAGAGTCTATTTTATTTTGGGACAAGAATGCGTACTATCAAACCTATATTATTGTTCACATATGGCCTGAAATTCTCTAACCAGCACATTTGGATAAAAACAAACTTGAAAATATACGTTCTTCGAATGTATATTTTTTGCTCAAAGATCATTGTTATTGCATTGGACTTCAGCTTTGTCTTTCAGCTTTGACATGTGTAAGGTATCGCGTGTTTTTAGTAAGGTGACCGGGACACCGTGGGTACCGGGGCAACATGGGCCATGGGGCACCATGGGTACCGGGGCACCATAGACCATGGGGCACCATGGGTACCGGGGCACCATTGGCCATGGGGCACAATGGGTACCGGGGCACCATAGGCCATGGGGCACCATGGGTACCGGGGCACCATAGGCCATGGGGCACCATGGACACCGGGGCACTATGGGCACTGGTAAACCATGGGCATCATGGGCACCGGGGCGCCATGGGCACAGTGGGCATCGTGGGCACCGGGGCGGCATTGGTACCGGGGCACCAGTGGCACTGGTTTGTTTGATTTGATTCGCACCTATAAATACATGACGTGGTATCAACTAGTGCATGCTCAAAATATGCAAAACGCGTGCAGACGATAGTGACACAGATTATACACAGCTCTCATATTTCTGCAGTAAAATGCATTTTACACACACATACATTAGTAGTTTTTCCATGTATTTTGTATTTCAAGTAAGGTGCATCAACTTCCATCCTCTGTGAAATCATATAAATTATTGCATTCATTGTTTTAGTGTGAACTGAGCCAAATTGTCAAATGGGTGTGTCTTAATGTCAATAAAATGCAAAGGACATATGTCTTCGCATCAGAAAATCCTATTTTATTATAAAAACAATAACATTCTTAAACTGTAAATGACTTTCCACGTTATTCTAATTGACGACAACTTTTTAAGTAGGTTTCTAAAATTATATATTTAATTCATTTAGGATAGACCGTGATTTAAAGTTTGATCAACAAGTGGAGATGGTAGCAAACAAAGCCAACAAAATGCTAGGCCTTATAAGAAGATCATTTACATACCCGGATGGACCAACTATACAAGAGCCTGGTAATACCTATTCTAGAATATGGCAATGTAGCTTGGGCCCCAACACTCAAGAGAGACCTACAGATTATTGAGAACATTCAACGCTAGCTAGCTAGACCCAGAACTGAAGTACCTCGAATGTGGCGACAGGCTCAGGGCGCTTAAGCTCCCAAGCCTCTACTGTAGAAGAACAAGAGGAGACATGATTGAAACATACAAATATATCCATGGAATATATAAAGTTGATAGAATGCCACCAGAGCTGGACAACAATACGGTAACCAGGGGACACAGCCTGAAACTCAAGAAGGAACGCGTGACTGCAAGACAACGAAGGCATTACTTCAGGCACAGCGTAGTAAACCGGTGGAACACCCTCACAGAGTATGTAGTTTCAGCGCCCTCATTAAATATTTTCAAACCAAGACTAAACAGATTCTGGTGCGCTTAGAGTTTTGAACAAAATGACAACTTCCCACCCATGCGCACAAACAATTGTCAAGATCAGCTAAAAGGCTACTAGCCTAGAAGAGCTGAAGAGGATTTATGTATGTATGTATGTATGTATGTATGATAGATTTAAGATGTATATTCATCATATATATATATATACATACATATATATATATATATATATATATATATATATATATATATATATATATATATATATATATATATATATATATATATATGTATGTATATATATATATGATGAATATACATCTTAAATCTATCATACATACATACATACATACATAAATCCTCTTCATATATATATATATATATTAAAACTGCTTGCTTAACTGATTTAGCATACAGCAAATCTTATTCATTGGTGTCCAAATATGTATTGTGTGAATAGTTTATGTAACATCCGCAGTCGATTTAATAAAAAAAAATGCCTATTTTTGTCTAAATCATCGAAAGAATTAACTTTTGTCGTTAGATCTGGTAAGGTTCAAAATAGTGGATATCGAAAATGGTAAATACTGTGTGGGTCAATGCTGATCATTGGCGTGACTTCCATCCTCTCGCTGATCACATTACAGAGTTACGAAATTTCACCAAGGAGCAATATCGTGACTTTTCAGCATTTCGATTTTCACTTCAGTAAATGCTTCAACAAGCATTAACTAATTTCATAGTTTGTCTGATGATTTCACAAAAACTACACGTAAAGCTGCGCAAACGAGCTAGCATGCTGTAGTGGACACTATTAGGTTTGGTTTTTCGCAAACTTAATTTGAAATGAGACTAACAAAAAAGTCGAATTGTTTAAGAACCTTTAACGAACCAGATTCATGATGGGCTAAATCAATTACGCAAAGGTTTTTAATATATTACACACAGACACGTGGACAGGCAGTACAAAAGTTAGTTCAACAGTACTGGTTTATGAATGGTCCGAAAACACTTGACAGGGCTATATAAAAACGATGTTCTTCGCCAAAAACATTGGGCCAGTCCCGAATTTTAGGAAAATCCTAAACACGTCTGCGATGACGACAATTTGCCCGGCCGAGATTTTCCCACATCAGCCTTTTATGACAGCACCGCACAATGTTACTCATTGTTATACACATCTCTATGTCTAGACACGGCCGAATTACCAATGCGTCGCCTGACCAGTTAAGGGGAAGGTACAACGATTTTCTTTGGTTAATTACTACGAAACCAGCATATTGTTAAAATGCATAAATTCTCAGAAATGTACTTCCTGTTTTAATCTTTACTACTGTAATATATTTGGGGGAAAACAATTACAGACCATACGTCATCTGTTGAAAAATACACGTCATATTTCGCATATTTTAATTCATCATCTATTCGTGGTTTTGTTTTAAATAGTAAAAGGGGTAACATTTCGATAGCAAGAATTTGCATGGATATTATGCTTAAGCAGCCAATATGTCATAAATACTAATGATACTAAAGTATACCTACCTATTCAGTGTCGCCGTGTCCCATAAAACAGTCCTGTTAACAAATGGAAATCGCATTACATTCCCATTTACGTCTGGTATGACCAGATGTAAAATCCACACATTGAAGCACGCGATAACAGTTTATTACGTATTACATAAATACGTATAGTCCCGTTAGCAGCATATTCCCGTTAGCAGACGGGAATTTGGGGGAGGCACTGGACGCTAATGCACCGTGGTGTGTCTAGATAGGATGTCGCTAAGGATAAGGCCAAATAAGGGCGGGGGCGGGGAGGGGTGCGGGAGCGGGGAGGGGTGCGGGGAAGTGCTGGAGGGGGAAAACAAATGTTGTTATGCGAATTATTAGTTCACGCGAAAACGCAGATTTCACTGCGCACAGCTGCACCAGATGGAAAGTGCCCTCATTTAATATTATTTTGAACGGAAGCGTTAACTTTTTTAACAAACCAAATTTCACGAACGAACGCCCAAACAGGCAATCGTAAAGGTACATATGGCCGGCTCAACACACTCCATAGAAACCACGCAGCCCATAACGCCGTATTCATTAATAAAGCTAGATAAGAATAAAGAAGAAACCCGTTAAACGAGACAATAATGATTCAAATCAATTCTTATCAGAAATCTTCAGTATTTTATTTTAGAATATTCTATAGGATTTTTTTTTTAAGACAATATTATTGTGTACAATTAAGAAATTTTTTTTTATAGAATATTTATATAATATTCTATAGGATTTAAATTTTTTTTTACTACATTTTTACTATAAAACGCCGTATTCGTCAATAAAGCTAGATAAGAAAAAAAGAAGAAACCCGTTAAACGAGACAATAAGGATTCGAATCAAGAAAGAAATCAGGGCTATAGGCTCCCTTATCAGAAATCTTAAGTATTTTTTTAAAGAATATTCTACTGGATTTTTTGGTGAAGACAATATTATTGAGTACAATTCTATTAAATTCTATAAAATTGTATACAAATCATTAGAAAATAAGTAGACGTAAACTAAATCTATATAGGATCTGTAGAATTATATTTTTTACATTCCCAATTCCACTATGCTATGTATAATTCTATGTTGAATTTTCCTAAAGGCCCTACCCGCCATTCGCTACCGCAGGACCGCGTCCAAACCATTCTCAGCTAGGCGAGCTGAGTCGGCCACGCTGCTTTCATTTTTCGCGCGCCGCTATAACAACTGACCACGTGCGCCGGTCGAGTCATCGATGACATATACGGCAGCTAATGTGGTCAGTGACGCGCAGACAATCAAATATTATACTGAATCGTCTCCAAAAGTGAAACCATTCAAACCGTTCCGCGAACAACGTTTGTCATTTCAGGTTTGTAGGATCTGAAAGTACCCTGGGGAAATCCGCCGACGAAATGTCTTATAAACCAGCGACTCGGAGTCATCCGGTAGGCAAGGTGCAAACTCAAGAAGCTCATCATGATCGCCAAGATATGTGAGTTTTGCGAGAACAACTTAGTGCTGGTAATTTGTTGTCGATTAGGCTGTGGTTTTTCGAAAACAAACGACATCTACGACCGAGCAACCATTATTATGCAGCGTCGCTCGCGTGATCGCTCCTTATGAAAATTATTGATATTGTAAACCGGTTTGAAACAAACTATCCCTTTGGTTTAGTGCTGTCGAGCTCGGCGTTGAGTTTTTCTTTACATATTGCGTTGTTGTAGCGCGGCATTTCCGCGTAATATCAGTTTTTCTTGTTATATTGCATTGTATTATGCCAATTTAGTGCGGATTTAGAGCCACCTGTTCAGAGTTTGTCGTGGTAATAACAATTCGTAATAGTGGCGTACCACATTCTGACTTTATTATCGCAGTCTAGTTTTTAGGTAGTTCAATCTTCAGATACCCTTCACCTGAGTAAATCGTTCGTCATTCCGTTGGTGAATATCGACTTAGCTATTCAGCATATTCGCGACAGGTTGTCCACAGTTTCCAATAGCTGTGGACTACGTTTACCATGGCCAGGCGTTCACGAGATCACGTGATGGGTGTATCATAGTCGTCGGAAGCCGTTTAATGTCTGTTTGGGCGTGGGGCGGCGAAGTTGATGGCTGCGAGCCATGGTCTCGGGTGGAAGTGAGGGTCCCATGCAAAAAAAAGAAATCCGCGCCTGAATTCATTGGGGATTGATGGGAGGGGGAGGGGACAGAGTATACACAAGCCCCCTCATCCAAAATTGTGGAGGGGCCGTATCCCCCCCCTCAGTTCCGACGCCTTTGTAATATAACATCCGTAAAGTTGTGTTCGCGTCCGCTTGCAATGTAGTCATATCCATCCCGAAACATTCAAAATAACATATAACGGGCAAAATATATTTGCAAAACAAGGCTCACTAAAACAAACTAAGGTTATCTCGGTGTTGTAACAAATCAATTTGTTCTATGTAATAAGACTTTACAATACAACGAACGGACATAATGTTGTGATTTCGGGTATTACGTTAGTAACGTTTAATTGTATTCTATTTGTTTTCCCAACAGATGTCGTTCTGGCTATATGCCACGTGACGAGGACTGAGTGTAGAGGTATTCCACTGGCCACAACGACAACCGAAAGAGTTGATGAAGGTTACTGGGTGGATTCTCTTTACCGACAGGCCATCGTCGTGAAGTTAAGAGGAAACGAGAGCTTTGTTCATTATGTGAGTATACCTATTAGTTTGAATTGTTCTTTATGTTTACGTCGCGGCAAAACAACTACCACCAGACTACTATTACAGGGATCAACCTGCAGTGGCATTTCCTATTGGTGACCATTTAAACGTATTGCACAATTATAAGAAAACGGGACCATCAAAATATCTTAAATGTTTAACCTGCCGTTATCATTATCTCATTGACAGGCTGGTGGAGTTTTTTCAACATCACATATTACTAACTCTTTTGAAATGGCTGAACGTGTCAATGTTTTCCAATTTCTGCATGAATTACTACGCACTCGTGCGTTGTGGCGAAAAAAAATCCTTCTGCCTATTAAAATAAACTAAAAATCAAGTTTTTTACACTGCCAAAAGAGTTCTACCAGCAAACCTGGCAATGTCCCTGCTCAAATGCACTTATATCAGATGATATGAATTTTTAAAACTTCCTATATCCAACTTTACTATGCCATACATTCGTCTGTAACACACCATTAAGTCTAACTGAGGCATGATCCCTACTGTCAATCACTGCTGTCACCACCACCGTCACCGCCATAACTACAACCACCGTCACCGCCATAACTACCACAACCGCCGCCACCGCCACCGCCACCGCCACCGCCACCACCAACACCACCATAAAAATACCATCATGACGTTGTCTTCTCCGGCAGTGCAAACAACCGTTCCTGCGTCAATTCGTGACTAGATTACCGGATATTACGTCATGTGAGGGACTCGCGGCTAAAATCCTGGAGAGACGCGCATCTTCTCCTCGAACCGACCAATCAGCGATGGCCTCCACAACGACAACGACACCTGAGTCGACTAATATCAACGTAAGCAGGATATTTATCTGCAGTTTCGTTAACAAATGACTAACTACAGTTATACCGAAAATAGCTGTTAATGCAGTGAACTCCGCTTAATATAGTCACTTAAGGCCAGAGCAATTTGATTCTATTAAAGGTCCCTGTTCAATCATCGAACCGGATTTGCGATAGGCCAGATCAGTTGATGCAGTTTTAAGCGGCTGACTCATAAAAGCGGGACATTTTAATACAACGGGAATATGGGATGATTACGTCCCGGTCAAAATAGTTGATTCTACTTGATGCTGATTCTGTTATCCACGATTCCCTTATGCGGAGTTCACAAATCGCAATAGTGTATACTTTATTGATACCAACATTTTGTGAAATAATATGTCACCGACTATACAAACATACCATTGTTCGTGAAAAATAACACAGTTTTACCGCCACAATGCTTTTTCCAAACGGGATACACCACGGTACTAACAGAGAAACATTGAAACTAGCTATAATATTACCCATTCACGTTTCGCATATGGATTGTGACGAATTATGTAATTATGTGCGTTGAATATACAGGATATCGCCAATAAGCCACGTAATGCAAAAAAGGTGTTGAAGACGGATGTTTTTATCGAGAAAAATCCGGTGTCATTTTTGTTTTACGAACGCGTTAGTGATTTACTTGAATATAGCCTGGCACTGAGATGACGACAATTATCGAACTCTTCCTCAATATGTTTTCAATATCCCACGCAGCGAGTGGTATTTACACATGTAGGCCTATGTTTTGACTGGTGATTCATTATTACCATCTTCAGGTGCCGTGCTTGTTGCAATCATATGTCATCACAATCCTACATTTCCAACGGTCACGTGTGTCTTTTAACAGTTCCGTTGTGCTCCTTCATAGCCAGGCAGCTAGACCATCAGGGATTTTAATTCTTAGCCGCCGTCTGCTTCTTGTTCCCTAAATATTTCCCGTTGTCACTGGATGTTCTGCTTTTTTCTTTCCCATCACGTGACGTAGAAATCCTGTTTTTCTTTTTGCTGACTCCGCACGTGGTCTTCATTTTATCGTTAGTTCTTCTTATAATGTCTTCATTACCTTTCTTTTCTGACTCTATCGACGATATTCTAAGCATTGCTATCAGAACACACATTAATGTTGCTTCTATATTCTGCTGTAATTGTTTTTCACACTCTTACAGTAATATGGGATCTACATAGAAATGCAAAACATGTTTCCTTACTTTAAGTGATAGACTAGTAACTCACAACTGGTAAAACATACGAGTTGTTTCACATTCAATTGTGATTTCAGGGCCTGCGGAAGCTGCTGACGGAGTCGTACCACTACAGCCATCTGGTTACAAGCATTACAATTAACGAGACTGCCTACATGTGCCGTCTGACCAGACAAGCGGGAATGCCATGCAATGAAACAATCACGTGTGGGCATTCGGACCACAGGCAGCCTGAAGTAGACAGGTACTGCCATCTGATGGCGTACCTGAGAGACACGGAAACAGCACTGCGATATTTCACGGGGCTGCTAAAGGTCACGGTAGGTTATTTCTACCCTACTTTTTCATCGAGGTCCCTTGCAGGGTGGGGTCACTTAATCGGTTTCGCTCTAACTACGAGTCTTCGTGATCTTCTTCCATTCTTTTCCACTCTCGACTGCTCACCTCTACCCTTTCGACATTTCTCCTAACTCTGTCCCTCCTTCTTAATGTTGGTCTTCCTCTTCTCCTTCTACCATCCACTTCTGTTTTCCACGCTCTCTTTCTCAACCTCTCCTCACACATTCTCATGAATATGGCCTGCTCTTGAACGCATACTAAAGTATATTTATTATCGAACCCGGTTCATTCTTATATGTTTACGAAGGACATTCAACTGTGTCGATATGTTTACTAAATTACGAAAGCATAGGCTATATATTTTTCATTGATGTGAATCGCATGACGTTATTTTGACGAGACCAGACAATACAGTGCTTAAATATTAAATAGTTGTTAAAATGGTGATAAAAGTAATTTTTCAAAACTTAAGAAAGATAGTCGAATTAGAGGGAACGAATTAGCATTAGTAAAATAACAGCGTATATTTGACATAAGAAAGTATCCATTCTCACAGGTAACAATAAATGAATGGAACAAATTATGTACTGGTTGTATAAACAGTGTTTATGTTAAAAACAAAAATGGCTGATATCTGATAACAGCCAATGACGTCCACTAGCCATTGTTGATTTGCGGGGCAGTCTTGTTAAATCGTATTATTACGTCGACATTTATTAATTATGATTCATCATGCGTATGTTTTTGGTTCCAGATGACGTCATCAGGAATCGCAGTACCCGACAACCATCACACCAATGCGGTCCCACCTTCTGACGTCACACCGACTTTGCGGTACGTGCGTTCCGACACCTTGTCCGTCCTGTATGAATTGACCAGGCACTTTGGTCAAGTCGTTGACCGTCTGGCCGCTGGCCGGAACGTACGACACAAAGCGAGTCGTGCCCAAGGACAGGATCAAAGGGCAAATATAGATAAATATGCCGTGAAGTGACGCAACATCGGAGAAGGTTGCAACAAAATGGCGCTGGAGGGAATTCGTTGTCGTCAATCAGTAGAGACAAGTTAATTTCGGCGTTGAATTGCATAGTTCGTTTTTCTTGAAGGAATCATTAGCGTTCATGGAGTGATCTGGGCTGGCACCGGACATTCAGAAATTGAATTACTTTATCAAAAATATATTTTGTACATCTTGTACAACTTATTGATTAGGTTGTTAGTTAATTATGTTGTACTCATTATTTTAGTTTTGTCGTTAATCTGCCTCGGCTTATGCGAGGCGTACATTGCTTAACGTGTGTTGCCAATTGAGTGTTTATTTTACTTAAAACGGATCAGTCGTGCAATGTGCGCTGATCCGCAACTCAACAAAACTCGAGTCGCATGTTGATTTGTCTGACGCAGCAGCGGCTGTTGAACGATTCGAACACTAAATCGCAACAACAAAATTCTTATGCAATGTTCGCTGACACAATCGCATAAACGCGCGACCCGCAACGCAAGTTTAATAATGTACGCCTACGATTAGATGACTTTATAATTTTTTGCGCTATATTGAGCTGCTATGAAACGTGTTTTTTACACGGTTTATTATTCTGACTTTGAAACTTATTTTATACGTGACATAATGTATGTATAACTGATTCTATAGAGCGTTGACCGTTTGCAACAATGTGGCAGTTCAGAAACCTTTTCTCTTTTTTTAATATTTACCGATGTTGTCATTATATAATGGTTGTATAGAATATATTTATCAGTGTTACTTTTTAACATCTGTATTATTCATATTTACTATATCAAAACATATATTTAAGAAGCCATTAAGCAAGATTTATATGTTTATTTACTACGCATTAATTGACAGATTATTTTATTTACCAGATTTTGCTATCATACATGTTGTGTGTTGTATTTCCTATCATTGTTGGCATTAATCAAGATTTACTGGTGATATTCCTACATACTAATTTAATTGCATGTTTATTTATTACGCATGTGATATGTTACCGGTTGTGAAATTGAATATTTTGTATTACTGTGTAATATTGTTTACATAAACTTTGTATGTTGTCACCTGGAAAGTTGTTCTTACACAAAAAATACTTTATTTACAACGAAGACTGTGATGTGCTATAACTGAGAAATACATGTGTGGAATTATGGGTCGTTTCAACACGCTGTGATCTCTTTGTTAATCAAACGTGTGACAGTAGCTGTAAGACGTTTATACCAGTATCTAGGCCATTTAAAAGTTACGCCTTGGTCGTAAATATCTGGGAAAGCAAAACAAAATTGGGATTTAAACAATTCTAATATAGTCAGTTTTTACTCTAACTCTAACTGGATTCTTTTCCTGTCCCGCTTTGATAGCACGACAAATATTGTTTACCATGTTCACGACAAGCCCTACACCATCACTGAGTGTACTGGTACTGCGCAGACAACGACAATGTATGAGATATGACTAACTATTTGACCATAGAAAACCCCCCCAAGGGACACGTTTTTCGAGTTGCGATTGAAGGCAGTACCAGTATTTGGCCTGTTGCAACCAAACTATTTCTTTCTTACAAATCAGACATTTCGATCCGATACACAGAAGAGACACCGGAGATGGAAACGAAAAGGAATCCTTGTGTGTTCATGTTGCCATTATTAGCGCCACAGTCAACATCACTGTCTCCGTTACCGTTACCGTTACCGTCACAGTCACCGTCACTGTCATCGTCACAATCACCGTCTCCGTCACCGTCACAGTCACCGTCACAATCACTGTCACAATCACAATCACAATCACCGTCACCGCCACAGTCACTCTCACAGCCATAGTTTCCGCCACACTCACAGTTGCTACTGTTGTCGTTATCATCATCGTCATAGTTATATTCATCAGCATAATCATCATCATCGTAGTTATAATCATCAGTATAATCATCATCATCATCATAATTATATTGATCAGCATAATCATCACCATCATAGTTAGATTCATCAGCAAAATCATCATCATTTCAGAGCAGTGTGGTATTGCAGCTTCAAAGGGTAATCTAATTCTTGGATTGATTAGAAGAAACATAACATACAAGGGAAAAAAGTTAATTATACCTCTTTATAAAGCAATAGTTAGACCTCATTTAGAATACTGTATTCAAGCGTGGAGACCATATCGTAAGAAGGATATAGATACGCTTGAACGCATACAAAGGAGAGCAACTAAAATGATTCCAGAACTGAGAGACCTTAGTTATGAAGAACGCCTGAAAGAATGTGGTTTAACAACTCTAGAGACAAGGAGGTTAAGAGGAGATCAGATTGAAGTTTTTAAGATATTGAATGGGTATGAAAATATTGATAGAAATATGTTTTTCTCACTCAAGAAGGATAGCAGAACTAGAGGACATGAGGTAAAATTAGTAAAGGATCAATATAGATTGGACATCAGGAAACACTCGTTCTCACAGAGGACAATAAATGAATGGAACAAATTGTCTACAGATTGTGTAACTGCTAGGACTCTCGATAAGCCAATGGCTTCCTTGTCCACTTGCCATCTGGGCCTTTGGCTTGGATGGCAAATCTTGTTAAATCTTGTTAAATCATCATGGTCATCGTCACCATCATCAACATCATCACCATCACCATCATCGATGTTATCATCCAGGTGAATTACAAATGATCACCGGGCGTGTTATAGGACTGTTGCTATTTTATTTGCCTCACGATTCGATGTTTGTACAAAAATAAATCACAAGTCTACTCAATAAAACGCGTCAAGAGTTTTCGGGGTAAATGAGAAGGTCGCCCGAAACACGTCCGCCTCAGTTCAAACTTCGTTGGGCCTAAATCACACACTCCTGTCATAGACTTGTCACAGTCACCACATTTGACACGTGATTGTGCAGTCAGTTGACAAAAATAGACACGCCTACGCGTACATTTAGCCCCACAGCTCTGTCGGCCGAGTCGTCACGCATGAGTGGATCCTGCACATAGGAGACATTTAGCTCCACAGCTCTGTCACCTGTCATCAGATGTTTTATGTGGCTGCCTAATAAGATCCAGTATGGCATATAAAGTGAAAGTTAAATTCAGTAGAACAATTTATTTTGTGGAAAAGAGACTATCCGTGAAGTGCGTCAGGCTCGTTGTGATGTTTTTGAGACCTTCCCTCCCATTGTGACGCTTCGTAACGCTGGCACGTACACAGAAAGTCCCCTGCCTGTTATGCTTGTTTATATTCACTGCATGTATGCAATGGTTCGTAGTGCATAGGTAGAATATAGGCCTGCGTAGCTAACGATAATAAGACAACATCAGGAGTCCATCTTTATGTACGTATGTCAGGTGTAATCATGCTTGCAGTGAAGCCGTTGGAATTGAGTTGAAATATCCCCAAAAACTTGCATAATAATTATTGCTGTCAGTCTGACATCGACGACTAGACGAGCCAAAACGTATATTGTTAAACGTTACGTAACGATCACCAAGACACCGCCGCATAATGGACGTGGCTTACTTTATGGGTGTCCCCTAATTAAATATTACTTTCAATTTGTGTAATTAATTTTTTCCAAGACAGCTATTAGTTTCACACGCTGGTCAATATATGCTTCTATAAAACGACGGCTCGAAAAAGGATTGCAAAACTGTGTACACGCGCGCACACGCACACGCACACGCACACGCACACGCACACGCACACGCACACGCACACGCACACGCACACGCACACGCACACGCACACGCACACGCACACGCACACGCACACGCACACGCACACACACACACACACACACACACACACACACACACACACACACATACACACACATATATTGTTCGTCTTGTTTCGCAGGTGACACTTGTACAGGTGGAATGGCGAGTGTGCGTGGACTGTGGGTGTTGACCCCGTAAATGCAATATGTCATTATGTTTTAAATTAGATGCGTTTCAATACCTGTTGATTTACCGGTTTGTTTGGGAAGATATGTTACATTATGGAATGCCTAAGCAAAGCATTTGCGAGGATCGCAGTATAACCTGTGTTCACCACACGTGTTTATAAGCTTATATTGCATATATTAAATGCATACATTTTCAGCAACGGGCACTGCGAGTGCCTATTATATCACATCGTCGTTGTTTAGGTGGTGCTCGTGAGCGAGGCATGTAGTAGATAAAAAACAGACACCAGAACGTAGGTGACGTAAAAATGTGAACTGATAAGCATCAGTCACGTAGACGATTATATGTGAAACGTTTCATCCTCAGCAATAACTATCGGAACCTCTTATGTTGTCGCACGATCATATTGATTGTCAAATTACAACTATTTCGGATAAATTATGGAAAAATCAACTGCCTGCATATAATATCGCATCCACACATTTCTATCCCTCAAATACTTTCTCTTCGTTTTGTCCAAGTAATTTAATTGTGGTCTGAACAGTTTTCTTAATAGTATATTATATGTAGAGAGAATAATCTGCTTACAATTACTATGAAGGTAGTATGTAGATAAACTACTCGTTTGACACTTTGTCTTAGTAAGACTATTATGAAAAACGTCAAAAACAGATACCTTCATTTATCATAACTAATGGGAGATGCTACGAGTTGAACGCAGCGTACCATGGCAGTGCTATTTATAGATACTTTTTTATATTTCGCTGTTATTTATTCTTCTTGATTAACGATATGTTTATTTAAAACAGCGAATTTGCAAACGTTTATGTCGCATGTGTTCTTTCAGTTGTCTGTCATCCGGAAGTCATCAAACGTTTATGTCGCATGTGTTCTTTCAGGTGTCATTCATTCGGATGTCATCAAACGTTTATGTCGCATGTGTTCTTTCAGATGTTTGTCATCCGGATGTCATCAAACGTTTATGTCGCATGTGTTCTTTCAGGTGTCATTCATCCGGATGTCATCAAACGTTTATGTCGCATGTGTTCTTTCAGATGTCTGTCATCCGGATGTCATCAAACGTTTATGTCGCATGTGTTCCTTCAGGTGTCATTCATCCGGATGCGGATATTACATATGTAGAAACTGGGAAAGATGCAATTACTCCACTTGCGGTTGTGGTTAACGCTACAAAGTTAGTACCGCATTCGCACTTACTCAGTTACTTTTTCTTTCAAAGCGTCTTTGGAAAATGAGACATTTCGGCTGATTGAAACGCCAATAGATAGTAGGTTGCTAGGTGGCGCCATTGTTCGCCTCTGTCTGTGAATGAAACCATTGCTATGTTTGCGATCTCTTATTTATCCAGTTTAGTAAGATTATTCAGTTTTCACGTTCACTCTTTCTCACCACCTGTCTCCATGCCATCTCCCTCCCTCCTTCCCTCCCTCCCCCCTCCCTCCCTCCCTCCCTCCCTCCCTCCCTCCCTCCCTCCCTCTCTCTACCAACCCTCCCTCCGTTTCTCCTTCCAAGGTCTTGTTCATTCACAGTTAACGTTTCTTGGTAAAAAAGACCGATACTTACTTTGTTAAATACTATTTCCCAGACGATCCTGTTCACTCTCTTGACACGACAATGGTTATGACACAAAGTCACACCTTTACTTTCAGTCTGACTGAGCTCCAGCTGAGATGCCGTCTCAAGTCCGCCGCAGACGGCATGACACCTGTCTTAGAGCGACCGTGGAGTACATGACAGCGCCGTGTAATGTAATAAAACAACATTTAGTAACTTAAGTTGGATAGTGTGACTCGGGCAACGCAAACAAAGAAAAACTTCGGTAAGAACATAAAGCCACACATTGTAAACCTCCCGCATTGCGCGCGGTAATCCTACATTGTAACATGAAAATCCGCATCGTGGTTTGAGTTTGATTATCCAAGTTTTTTTTAAACGTCCTAAAATATGTAATTGTGGACAAACATACGAAACTTATTTGGAGATCCCTTGATAACTAAAATAGCCGAGTGTTTTTCGTAAGCCGTTGCTGTAGCAACTTGTATGATCGAAAGGGGCGTTTGTTTTTCGACAGTATACCATGGGACGGGGGTCAGTAAATTAGTGTCTGCCTTTTTTCCGAAATAAAACCGATATGTTGTTCAAGGCTTCGATGGGGAATACACTTGAAAAATATTGATTCGATAATATGTTATTTGCAGGATATATTCCCCGTATCTTACCCGGTAATCCAGAAATGATCATGATTCGCTGTTAGAAATATCACGCGAGGTTTCGAAGAGCAGATATAATAGATTGGGAGCCCAGAGCTTTTATTTATGTAAACGACGCCGAAAGGTGTGATCCCGTGGACTAAAGGGACCACCCCCGACATCCCAAAAATGCGTTGCTGCCGGGTCTAGGCTGGGTGATGCCCCTGAAACCACCAGTCAAAGGGGATAAAAAAAGTACATTCATTTATGGGAATGGTGCCAAGGCTAAAAACTATGTCAAATGTACCTTTGGTGTGGGGATTCCCCTGCCAGCAACCCCCAAAAGGTGAGAAAAAATGTATTAATTTAATAGAATGACGCCGAATTAATGGACCGGCGCGAAAGAAAAAATTGCGTCAAATGTTTCCTTGGAGTTTGACTGAATGGACCCCCCCAAAGCCGAAATCCCATAAAATGCCTTGCAATTTTAGGTGGTGCCTTCCCCCTGCCAGCAAACCCCAAAGGGTGAGAAAATGGGAACTTATTTAATGGAATGATGCGAAGGATAAAAAGGGGTAAACTGTTCCTGCGGTGTTCCCTGAGTATGGAATGGCCAATGCCAGCAATTTTAGGCGGGGCCTTCCCCTGCCAACAACCCCAAAGGGTGAGCAAATGGGGCATTCATTTAATGGAATGACGCCAAGGCTAAAAACAGTGCATTCGGGAAAGAGTTTACCCGTTTCCTCGTGGAGGAATGGAATAAGACGCAGTACTGACCAATCATAGGACAGCATATACATCACATGGTGGTAAATGCGACGAAGACCAACAAAGGTGAACTGCTGCAAACAGAAGTACCGAATTACCTTGAAGGTCGACTCGAGGAGACCGACACCCTCACCCGACACCCTGATTGCCTCCGGAAACGTTCTAGTGATGTCCTCCCATACTGACGTCCTCGCCATTCTTCTGGTCGACGTTCCGGCTGTCACCTCCGGCTGTCACATCAAGATGTCGACCCCAATGCTCAACTCCTCGAATGGTACTGTTGATCCAAGTTACCTGGCTTCAACGCACATTCGAATATATCGTATGAGTTATACGTCGTCGATTTAAATTTTCAGCAATATGTTCAATATACATGTGTATGTGATGCGAGGTCTACATGTGGATAGATGACTCCATGGCCACATCTTATAACGTAGTCAGCTGCAACATCCTGCTCGCAACATCCTGCTCGCAACATCCTGCTCGCCATGCGGATAATCTGAGTGATCACCTGTCCATTGACAGCAGACGGCAGTTCAACGTGACGAACCTCAGCCCGTTGTATCAACAACTGATGTCCCGTATCACGCTACACCCTGACAACCCGGAGTGTACCAAGGCATATCATGACATTTTGGCTGGGCTGTCGAACATTTCATCCTGTGCCGTTGCTCGCACCATGGACGGCACTAGTCTCCCTAATCAGTTTTACGTTTTCCGCATGATGGCGCCTCTGCGCGATGTCATTCGTGTCAAGCTATATTTAGCTCTAAATAATGCTATACATTTTCTTTGAATGATAATTTTAACCAATGAGTACAACAATAGAATTCGGCTGTATTCAATAAAGTAGAACTGTTCAATAACATTGGATTGATGGTGGAAAATCTACTCTCTTATTGCGGAATTCTGGTCAACGACTTTACCGACATTACCAGGTAGTGCTTAGTGCTGTGTTCACACAGTCTTGGCCGGGGCTAGATATGTTCACGTAGGTCATCGCGGTTTTTAATTGATCAATCCCAATTATGTATTTAAATTTTACAAATGTTTTGAGTGTTCTCCTCCTTCGTGTTCTCATTCTCCAACATTATAATCAATTGTAATAGTGATGCGTAGTCAATGCACTCGAAAATTATTGTATCAATACATACACTTGGCTCTGAAGATACGAAGTAAATACCGTCGTGATTCACTGCCAGAACAGAACATGGACGATCAACAGCTATTTACAATATATAAAACTCTAGCAGGTCTTGTTGTGATATCATCGCAATGTCTTAGTGAACATTTAATGATCTCGAAGCGGGCGGCACATGTTTAAGAACTTGTTGGACATTCGACAAGCGAATGGCCCCTTGTCCACTTGCCGTGTGGAATTTGATGAATTTTTATAAATCATTATTAGAAAATTTACTGATGTAGGCAATTTGGCAAGATAAACTGGTACGTAGCTATGTTGGTCAGTGACATAAATGTTACTTGGCACATTGATGCTATTTATTGTCAAAGTTAGTTGTAGAGCTGAAAAACGAAGCGCTACAAAAGTGCGCCGAATTGTAATATGGCTTCACCTAAGAGTTCATGTCGTACTTAGTGTACGGTGTTATATAAAATAACCCGTTCAGCATGAATAAATCAAATGGGAATTGTTGGTCATTAACTGACAACTAATCGACGATAAAAGTTTCATATGATTTGTTTCACCTTCCGATGACGTAGGCATCGTCATGTTTCCTGGTTTTTTATTTTGTTTAGGATCCAATATCGATTATTGAAATAGTTAGAATTAATGTTGTTCACTAGCGTGTTTCATAGATGCACAACAGAACATTTTGAACATAACGCCATCTACGCATCTTCCAGAGACATGGGTGACGCCGACCTTTTTATTTCCAGCGCTGCAGAACCGTATCACATTCATATTGTGCACATACACTTTCCACTTGGTTACTTCTTATGGATGACAATGTCTTACGAAACCAACGTAGTATTTACAAGACACCAAACCTTATTGTATTATAGTATGACATGATAAGCGCATTACATACTAGTATACGGTATAGGTAATGGTGTAATCAACTGGATAGAAGAGTGGCTTACACACAGAAGACAGAGAGTATTAGTATATGGTGAGATTTTAAACTGAAACTCTGTTTTGAATGGGGTACCACAGGAATCAGTATTAGGCCCTATACTGTTTTTAATATATATAAATGATTTGGAAGATGACATATCTAGCAAAGTACTAAAATTTGCAGATGACACAAAGTTATTCAGAAAGGTTACTAATGTTACAGATAAACAAAGTTTGCAGGATGACATAGATAAATTAGTTAAATGGTCAGAAAAATGGCAAATGTTTTTCAATTTTGGGAAGTGTAAATGCATACACATAGGACATGGAAACATGGACGAAGAACATAAAATGGGGGATGCTGTACTAGGTAGAACCACACAAGAAAAGGACTTAGGAGTAACATTTAGTGCTGACATGAAAGTTTCAGAGCAATGTCGGATTGCTGCTTCGAAAGAAAATCAAATTATAGGGCTAATTAGGAGAACTATCACGTATAAGGAGAAACAGCTAATTATACCCCTGTACAAAGCAATAGTTAGACCACATTTTGAATATTGTACACAAACATGGAGGCCGTATCATAAATAGGACATAGACAAGCTAGAAAGAATACAACGAAGAGCAAATAAAATGATTCCAGAATTGAGAGACCTTAGTTACGAAAGTCGCTTATTACAATGTGGTTTGACAACACTAGAGACCAGGAGACTAAGAGGAGACCAAATAGAAGTATTTAAAATAGTGAACGGTTATGAGGATGTTGATAGCAATATGTTCTTCAAACTTAAAGAAGGCAGTAGAACCAGAGGACACAAAGCAGCATTAGTTAAGGAGCAGTGTAGGTTGGACATGAGAAAGTACTCTTTCTTACAGAGGGTAATAAATGAATGGAACAAACTGCCAAATGATTGTGTTAATGCTAGTAGTGTGAATATGTTTAAAAATAGAATTGGCAGATATCTGATAAGGGCGGGCTACACATAGTTGAGATAATTGTTGGACTCTCGATAAGCCAATGGCTTCCTTGTCCACTTGCCATCTGGGCCTTTGGCTTGGATGGCAAATCTTGTTAAATCTTGTTAAATCATCATGGTCATCGTCACCATCATCAACATCATCACCATCACCATCATCGATGTTATCATCCAGGTACATCTGGAACTTGTTGTTTGGGATGGCAATCTTGTTAAGTCTTGTTAAATCTTACATAAGTTGTAACAAACTTGTTTTTTGTATGCTAACGTTAAATTACTGATTAAATATGTCTGAAATGATCACTATCTCTGCTCTTACAATTTTAGGCTGACCAAACCTTACATTCCTCCCAACCCATTTTTTTTAAACATCCGGATAGTTTTTTAACACAAACACGTAATACTGATAAGGGAGGGTCAGCTGTCAACACAGTTGAACACTGGTCATTTCGATTTGGTCTGCCGTATCGTGATAGAGTGACCATTGCATCCTAGGGTGACCTTTGCACCCTATATGTTGTGCAATTGTGTCCGCAATTTCTAAACTATACGTGGATATAGTCGGTACCGAAGAAACCATCGGTACTTACAAGAATCAAAAGTATATTTAAAAGCAATTCCTACTCTCTTTGTAATACAGATACGTACGCTTCACTCAGTCATCATAAAGATGCTGTTCCATCAGGCGTTGGCCTGGGCGTAAAGATAAAACATGAATAGGTCTGTTATGCGACCTAGCCAAACTTAGCAACATATGAAAAGGGTATATAATTACTACAGAGATTTAAGAGAGAATGCGCAATGAGTTTGCCAAAGCACAGCAATTCGGCAAAAAATAAATGCTTACAATTCGCGAATCTGAGCACGTGCTCAACCTGTTTATTTCTCATCAACTGGGGTTGATCGCCTCGCGTCAGGAAGAATGACGGTTGCAGTGACGTCACCTGTTTGTATCACCTGCTAAACCGTAGCGGGACCTTCCACGCTAATTTCTGAACGCATTGATCGTTTCATACACAAGGTAGGCACCGTAATTTCCTGTTTCCTGTATAACAGTATTTCCACGTAGACAACCACGGCAACGAGACATAATATCAGAATTATTGCAACAGTCCAGGATACATGGGCTGGGTAGGTACCCCATATAATGGTGTCACCCACTAAATCATCGGACAATTTATCTAATTTATGTTCTTGACTTCGCCCATAGCTTGCCAAATAGGATTTTTCAGATGTTTATCCAATGTGGTCTGGGAAATCATTTTGAAAATGGGTATTTGCGGGATTGAAATAAGTGATAATTCGACTGAAACACGAGAGGATAATTGGGCAACGCTAGATATTGACCATCCGTCAGCTTTGATGTGACAATTCTGCTCCAAACGCAGAGCACTGGCGCCACGTTTTAGTGTGAGGCGACGCTCGGGATTGTCAGAGCAAAGTAATGACACGGATTTGCCTCTGGAACGAGTTCGATCAATCTTGTTTCTGTTGTTATCGGTTTTGACAGAGTGACTCGACAATGTGTACGCAATAAGGGATCGCCAGTGAGGATTCCTCTCGGGTAACGACATTTTTATCTGTCACACAGAGCGTCTGCGCGGCAAATCATTGGGTGAGTTCCCTGGCAAGCGGTTGGCTGAAAAAAGTCCGCTATCGATCGTATGGAAGGCAATATCGGCGGGCACTTGGATTTGGACATTGAAATCACTGGATTTACTCGTGATAGGCCAGCTGGAGAGATAGTACCTTTTATAAGGCACCTCGTCTGTCAGCGGAAGTTTATAGGTAAGCGAAGTATCAGCGGAAGTTTAAAGATAAGCGAAGTAGAAGTTTAAAGATAAACGAAGTATCAGTCCGCGTAATAGGTGACACGCGAATATGGGCATAATACCATTGTAGCCGGGGTGCGTAGTAGCCCATTTTCCTATTGGAGGTCACGATACGCAGTAATTCCTGTTTGAGAATTAAATCTTCGGTGAGAAATCCCAGCTCTAACGATGTTTTGTCTCTCAAACTTAGCTACTTGACGGAGCCAGAGCCCTTCAATAATATTGATCTGATCTGATACTTTTTCAATGTAATGTTGTAAGGCATGAATATGCTGACGGTGCTGCAATACCTGATCGTGGGTGGAATTTACAATGGAGATCATTTCACTTACTGAGTGTTGATTAACTTTTCCAAATAATCTCAGTTGACGTTTACATTCTCGCACGTCAGAGTCAGTGGCTGTTCCAAATAAAGCTTTTTGTAGCTCACCGAACACGTCAAGTAGGCGTCTCCTTTCACCAGTGCACTGGAGATTGGGGAGTGACGTTGCGTTCGCTACTTCATGAACGCTACGCAGATTGTTTAGAATCATTTTTAAACGAGCCAGTTTTTGACGCAGTCCTGAGATTTCAGTAGGTGTCGCAATCGTTATCAGTACTTGCCAATTTGCTACAAATCGCTTTGTGTCCGATCCACCGACTACAATAAGACCGTCAGGGAGAAAACGTGGGTCGTTGTAGCATAAATCAGCTTCGACATATTCGTCAGAAGTCCCGACCGTTGTTAGTATGATCAAGATGTTCACGACGATCATAATGTTCATCCCGTCACTATTCACCCGCGTAAGTGTGTGTTACGTCGCGAAAGTTCCGTGTCAATATTCCCAACCGAACTGAATCAGTAACGTTGGAGCAAGTGCATTAGTCATGAGTCATATGACAATACCGTGGACGAGGCAGTGTGTAAATGATATTTGAGGGTGGTAGGCCCTATCAGTCGGAGCATCGGGGTGGTGGGGGTAGCGTCACAGGGTAGATAGACGCGTGTTTCGGTGTCTTGTTACTGAATGACAGGTATGCGCCCTAATCGGTTCAGTCATTAGTATAAGTATTTGTTTTTCTAATCATATCTGATTTGAGGGCAAACTTATGTGTGTTAGACCAGTGGAGTATATATATATATATATATATATATATATATATATATATATATATATATATATATATATATATATATATATATATATATATATATATATATATATATATATATATATATATATATAGGTGTGTGTGATTATTTTCTTTCATGCAGAATTTAATATAATAATTTATGTATAGGTGTTTGTGCATTGTGTGTCCAACCGATTCCCAAATTCGTTTTCATTGGAAGCGCGTAATGCCTTCTGCATAGGCATTCGTAAATGTCTGCCTGTCATTAAAAAAATACGGCGTGTAACCAGTAGTCGTCGAAACGGACGCACGATATGCCAATAGAACATCATTTATTACCTCTTCCCATCGGGAGGGTTGGTTGTTTACAGCCTTCTGGGTCATTTGTTTAAGAGTCCTGTTGAATCTTTCGATTTTACCGTTAGATTGAGGATGTGCCGGGGTGGACATGCGATGTTCAATACCTATCTGGCTTAGGTAGCGTTCGAAAGCTAAAGCTGTAAACTCAGCTCCATGTTCTGTCAAAAGAACACGGCAAACGCCATATGACGGCAGATAAACCCTTTTGAAAACGCGTCTCAAACTGCTTGGTTAGATTTGGTGGGATTGTATTTGTTCCCATTATGAGACTCGGTAAACGGGCCAATGAGGTCGGCGGCGACGAACTCCATGGGGTATGAACCAAAAGGCATTTGTCCTATGGGGTGACGCTGAGGATGGCGATTGTGTGTGAAGCATAGGGCACATTGACGTAACCGTTGTTGAAGGTGTTTACGCATTCCTGGCCATACATATGCTTCCGTAAGACGTCGTACAGTCTTCCAATGACCCTGGTGGCCACATTCTTTGTGGGCCCGGTCTATAACTGTCTGGCGGTAGGCAGTTGGGAGAATCAATCGGTGATCAATCGGGGCGTGTATGTAAGGAAGTCTCACACTGTACAATACACCGTTAACAATGTCAAAGTCATCATCGGTATCCGCAGCTAACCATAACTCAGGGAACTCTTTGTGTTGTGCTAAAGCGACTCCATGGAGGTCTAGTCCGTCGTGGATTAAGGGCAAGAGATCAGAAATGTCGTAATCAGTTGTTACTGTGTCTCGATCGTCCACGTCAATAATATCAAGCACGGCAATGTCACTGTGGTCATTTTGTCTTATTCGTGACAACATATCGGCTCTGATGTTGTTACGGCCAGTGCGATAAGAAATTGTCGTTCCATACTCGGCCAGTAACACACCCACCTTTATATTTTTGTGTTGTTAAAAGCTTTTGTGAACAGACTTAGTAAGGGTTTGTGATATGTGTAGACGTTAAGCTAAGCGCCATACAAGTATGAACGTAACTTCAGGATTGAAAAAAAATGACCGCAAATGCTTCTTTCTTTATTATCGCCCACTTGCGCTGTGTTGGAGACAATGTGTGACTCACATATTGGATAAGTTTCTCGATGCCGTCAACTGAACCAATATCCCAATGATAGCATAGTCGCAAGCATCGGTATATAATTTGTACGGTCTGTTTAAATCAGGCGCTGCCATCACATGTGATGACGTCAACAGTCGTTTTAGTTCGTCGAAAGCTGTTTGTTTGTGGTCATCCCAGGTAAATCTGACATTCCCCCGCGTCAGGGCGATTAAAGGTTCTGCCAATATCGCATAATAAGGAATTTCGATAGTAATTGCCCATTCCTAAAAGGATCATGTTTCCTTAACCGTAGTCGGCGGTAAGAGATTAGCAATTATTGCTACTTTGTCTGGTCTGCTTTAATACCGTCTGCATCATTAAGAACATAACCTAACAATTTAACCTCCGGCAAACTAAACGCACATTTAGTTGGTTTTAGTTTGAGCCCCGCATTTCTTAGTCTGTCAAAAACGAGTTGTAAATGACGGATATGATCCGTCTCATTTTTGCAGGAAAATAAAATGTCATCGATATGCACAAAAACACACCAAGCCAAGATTGTATTCATTTCTTTCTGGAAGAAATTGGGAGCCGATTTTAGGACGAATGACACTTTGGTAAATTCAAAATGGCCAGCTGGCATCTAAAAGCAGTGTTGTGCCAACAGGAGGACTTTAAATCGAGTGTGGAGTAGATGGAACTACCTCCAACTCAATCGAATATGTCTTGTATTATCGGCAAGGGGTATGCGTCTAGTTCGGTGACAGCATTCAACTTGCTATAATCAACACATAAACGTGAATCACCATCTTTCTTCGGAACAAGTAAAATCGGGCTGCTATATGCAGAATTCCTAGGGCGAATAATCTCATCGTGTAGCATTTCTCTAAGCATCTGGTCAACAATTACACGTTTGGTTAGAGGCATGCGACACGCTTTCTGGCATATGGGTGGGCCATGTGTTTTGATGCGTAAAGCATTTGTGTTACAAGCGCCGTTTCGCTCACCCCGTGCTGAGAAACAATCCGCGTTTTGACGTATTAAATGGTTATTTTTTGAATTTCCAGTTTCTGGTGCAATATGACCAATGCTTGCGTAGCCACTTTTGGTATGCTGTCTTAACAGCCCTTTCTTAGAATACCATGTTAATTAATTTTTAGCCAAACCAGTTATACTTCTGCCATTTCGCAGGGAAATATCTCCCAAAATCATGTCATGGGGCAATGTGTCGCAGACGACAACTTCTAGAGGAACGAATACCAGCGACTGATATCTGAGTTTTGCCACAAACTTTAAGAGACATGCTTCCCAAACCCTGCAATGGACCAGACTTTTCCAAGACATGCACACGATGAGTTTTCTTAATGATTTGGTCGAGTACATTACGCCTCAAAAGTGACACGCTGGCTCTTCTGTCGACTAGAACGGTCAGTTTGATGCCAGATACTATCAAACTGACCGTGGGTCGACCGCTTTCCTCGCTTGTGACACCTGAGGCGCAACCCCGTTTCCCTACGGCTGAGAATGACTGTTGCGCAGTCGACAAACACGAACATAATGTCCAATTTTCAGACAATGGAAACACGATATCGTCCGGCGGGCGGCGTCACGGTGTAACTTCAATGTTACCGGTCTTTCATAACCGTCTCACGTCAGGACCTTCCACCTACTTCATTCAGCAGTCAGCCCTGACGTGATTTCGAAATAGAGACAACTAATACACGTTGGTGTATTCTATAGGTTCGACCTACAGCGTAGGTTTTTATTGTTGCACGTTACATCAATCGGTTATAGCGCTACTAACATATACATATACAAGTTCTCTCGAGGGTTGAAGATCACCTCCCTTGGTATCGGAAGGTGAGACCTGTAGAAGGCTCTCTCGGCTCTCTCTCCGTAGTAGGCAAGCTGCCCTCTACTTATAGTGGAGTTGGAAACATGGGAAACATGTTTCCTATCACGTACGCCAGTCACGCTCTTCACGTATAGACCCTTCTGCATTGAAATGTCTAAATAAAATAAATGTTGTGCACCTCCATTGTCGGAGGAGTTAAGTTGGGAATTCGTGGCACCCGTAACTCAACTCTCATCTATAGGTATGACATCGCGTAGATGACCGTACCGTTGGTCAATGCAGTATAAATCACCTTTCCCCGGTTTGACAGACGCCTCTGCTTGTCTGTCGGCGAGTGTTCAATATAGCATTTAGACTCAGCATGATTCAGCGATACGTATTGATATGTCTACATAAATTAGATAAACGGTGTGCACTCCTGTTGGAATTCATATATACGCGGTCTGCTCTTTACATTACTCCCTCCGGCACAAGCTGAGACCTCGTATTAGCTTTTAAAAAAAAAAAAGCACAACAGTATAAGTCAATATATGCAAATAAGTAAAGTGCAAACTAACATTGACCCAACACCATACAATTACAATATCGACCCAACACCACACAATGAGAAAAAATTCAATAAATGCAAAAACCACACATGTAGGTATACAAAAAACGACACACACGTAAGGATATAGGGAACTGTCACCAGCTAACCTTACCTGATCATACAGTGACATACTACACCAGATAAAGAAGTAAAACTAAATATCCAACATGAAACCATAATAACATAAAGGTAAATATTACGTTTGTTGTGCTTGTCACACGGAAAAAACAACACGTACTGGCGCCCGAATAACTATGAGCGACCTGCAAGCGGCAGAATACGGCTGCCAGAGGCATCGACCAAACAGTCAGCGGACTGTGTAAAATAAACATGTTACAAGGCTGATAAATTGATAAAACCATTCCGCTCCTGGGGCATACTGTCCCACTCGGCGGCTAGCCTGCTAAAATAGGTCTTAAGTCGGCTGGCGGTAAAATCTTCCGACAGCAGTCCGCTTTCCAACGCGGCACGCTGTCTACGATATAGGTCCCGCTGATGAAACCAGAAATTGTAAGCTTTCCAGGGCCGACAAGCACTGATCTATTCCCAGACTAACGCGGACACGTTTAAATGCGATCGTGGAAATGGCTGTCCACGTCGTCACGTGTCCGTGCAATTTCGAAATGTAAACCTCAATGTCCCGGATATGCTTGCGATTGAGGCGGACCTCCGCAAACGTGTGATTTACCACAGTCACGAGTTCATTGGTGTTATGAATCACACGCTGATTGTCAGAACGCCTAGTCACGTCCATCTGTGCCTCCGTCGCGATCCCAAACACTTTATGAGAATGGTGCCACCGAGGTCAGAGAACCGACGTCGAACCCGCTGACCAGGCGGACCCGAGTGCGGAATCTGATCTTCAATAGCATGTATGCGTTGTAGCCATGACCATCTGGTCACATTGGGAACGCGGTGGTCGACAAGCAGAATGGGTGTATGATCTGAGCTGTTGAACCAGGACGACAATCAACGTCCACGTGGCAACGTGACCGCGGGTTTCACAGCCTCCGGTCACGAGAATACCATCGGTTTTAACAACGTATAACACGTTAATAAATTTCCCACTGATTGATATTTGCAGTCAGGAATCGGGCTATAACAATTCCGTGGATTAACCCAAATCCACAAGATAAACACCACGCGACATACTCTGCTGTAATGTCAAGTTACCATTAAGCAGTTATCTTGTATGCCCCGAGAGTCTAGGCGTCCCTAGACGAATCCTTCCTGTTGGCGGACAGTTCATCTGCCGGCAACAGTAACGCCCTAGTAACGGGTAACCAGGAATACGTGGTCACGACCCTTGGTAACCATACCTAATCAGACATATTATTACTGATCAATTGGGTGCCCCAACATATCCTAAAGAACATGTACAAATTACACGTGAGCGGTGCAGTCCATGTGCACTACATTTAGCAAACATTTACTACCATAACATTAACTAATCTGCTAATTACGGTCGTAATACTACCCTAAGGTATTATGTAGCAGCGGCCATAGCATTCATTCTAGTAACATTCAATCTAGTCAATTAACAACAACGTCTCAAAATCACTGCATGGTGTTTAACAAGGTGGCCTGCTTTCGTGTAACTACGGAGATGGTCGTGTAACCATGTCCTGGGCTGATGTCTCGATATGCAGTTTCCGTTATTGAACATACGATCACACCAGTTCGTCACAATAGGTGCGATGCCCCTACATCGAAACCATGGATAATTAGTCTTCATTGTTGTAACCTAACGACATTCATCCCAAACATGTAACAAACAAAGATAATTATGTGCTTTTAGGGCCTGTAATTACGACGAAAATAGCCTTACACATAATTCATATCTCCAACAATGAGAATCGTACACATACATGTATCAGTACTACCAAGAAACATCATACAGGATTCATACCAAGCTCTATTAATTGAGATGTTTACAATTGCACTCACCATATCATTGATGTCAGTTGATGATACTATTTATTACGTACATTACGAAAATTATCAACGTTCACTGTTCTGTGCAATGTTCACTGGACTGCGTGGTTCATTCGGCAATTTGGTGGGCCTGTGTTGTCCACGCGTGGCCACACCTACCGTCCTCTGGGGTCGTTCCTGGATGTTAGAACTCCCAGCCATGCTGCTGGTTGCTCGGGCGGTCTCGCATCATCGCTTGTTGATGACAGGTACGTGTATAGTAACCGATTTCTCCGGACACGCAACAATGCCGGTCCCTGGGTTGTCTGGCCTGTAAGGCTGTCACTGTCGAGGATAAATCAGTGACTGCAGTGGCGAGAGCTTTGACCGTCATCATCAGGGCAGCCATCTCCAGGGCATCAGCGGCAATTTTGGCAACGGTCGGTCCCTCATGCGGGATGTTGTGACAAGGCTTACCGGCTCTACGGGGTCGGGAGCCGTCTGGTCGCGGCGCACGGTGTCCCGAGCCAGTCGACGAATGCCTCGAAGAATGCAGACGGACAGGGCGAGGCAGGTGTACCGGGACTGTCCTCCCGGTCCAAGCAGGTGCCGTCACTGGATGCTGCATCGTCACCTTCTTGTTCTTCTGGGGCGTGCAGTACTCAGCCCTGTGCAGCGGATACAACGATAGCGGCGACGGCTGTGTCGGCGGCGTCAGTGGCATCAGCCGTAAAAAAATTATAGCGGATTCGTCATTGTAACTTCCATCGTGCTGTGTAGTTTTCATTGCAGCGCATGTAGTGTCAGCAGCGTCCGCCGTTATAACAGACGTTCGTCCGCAGTCGCGCTCGCTATTATAGCTTCAGTGAAAAAAAAATGCTGGCTCTCCATTGTAACTTCACTGTTACCGGTCTCTCATAACCGTCTCACATCAGGACCTTCCACCTACTTCATTCAGCAGTGGTAGAAGTCACTGTTTTTAATCAATGTTTAATCTTGGTTTCAGTCATTCTAGTTAGCCTTCTTTGGTAATTGTTTTTCTATGTGAATAAACTTTTGATATATTTTATGTTGGTCTCAATATAAATGAAATTGTGTGTAGTGACATGCAAGATGCTGCAGGTAACATTTTTGTTGACAGAAATGAGATAAGAAGGCATTCAGATCATTCAGTTATTAATCTTTTAGTGAGGATTTTTATTTATTTTCCAGGTTGTTTTTCGACATGCTGCATACTGTTGGTGCCTCATGATTTGTCTATATCAGACTATCAGTACACTCACCTGTGTCAGCTCAATATCCATAGCTAAACTCTCCATCAATTCAATTTGCATCAGTATAGACATCATAGATCCTTCCCACATCGCAGGACGGGATTACTTGTCTTGCCTTTCCTGAGCCTCTATCTTGCCCACAGTGTGAAATGCCAATATGCAGCGAGTTGATATGTTCTGAAATATAATTTGTCAGGGTTAGTTGATAGCACTAATTCTACAATTACCATAATAGTTGTAAAACTGTGAACATTACATACTGTCAGTAGTTAATTATTGTTATTTAAATGATTACATTGCACCCAACAACAAGGTGCTGTGGTGTGCTACAGAGACGGGTGATTACAAGTATGAATATTAATATAATCATGATTAAAGTAATTATTGCAATCACAATTACTAATATAATGATTACAATCATATTACAATCACAATTACGGTAACATTTAAGAATATATATATTGACATAATGAATTAAATAAATCCTCATGTTATTATTGTCACCAATGTTATTCAACACAAAATCAAACACAATATTAAAATTCAGTCAGGGTACACTTCATTAGATTATATACAAAATAAAGAGAAATGCCTGCTTGCATTGCAGTTCTGACCTCGCCCTCGGGCTAGGTAAAAGAAATATGCAGAAAAAATATGATTATTAAAATGGCAATGATTCGATAACAATTCGAATCAATGAGTCGGCACGCAAATCATGCAATGACAGCAGACTAACATCAACAACGTTCTAATAACCGACTTGTCTATATGTTGTGGTTACTATAATTGTACGGTGTTTCGAGGTTTCATTCAACTACTCAGCCTTTTTCAGAACTATCGCCAAGCTGACCTCTATATGCTGGCATTGACGGTGGTCACTGCCAGGGTGCATGACGTCCTCAATTGTAATTTTAATTGCACGAGACTGGACCGACATTAACGTGATTATCCGAGTTACGAGGGTTACACAGTTCCCGATGTTGAGAGTCAGGTTTTTACAACAAACATACCCCGTCTAGGTTTTGAACTCAGAACTCTCTCATAAAGCGGGTGTACTAACAACTACACCAGCGTGACCAGGTAGCCATGTTTAATTTTAAATGGACGTCTCATATGCAATAAATTATTAATTTGCATATATCTTGATACAGTTAATTACTAAGATTGTATATTTGCATTTGCTGCGTATTATATACTCGCAGCAAAATGATTTAATTTTAAATTGCAATTAGTTAGTGTCCCTTAACTTTATGCAACTTTATAGAAATTAAGGCAATGCAAATTAGTCGAATGTTACAGTTGTTGGCATTTTTTAATTATCGGACTAAACGTATTTAAACCCGCTGAATTCATTCAACGCAAGTGGTTATGCTGCAGTTGAATGTGCCGATACTTTAGTGCCATTTTCTGGTCCATTAAAAAATCTGAGAGCGGAGGATGACAAGTGTGGAAAGTCTTCCGATTGGAGCCAGTGAAGCCGAGCAAGAAGCTGGGGAAACCCTTAATCAATTTCACGCCAGACCACAACAATTGGCAAAGAAGTGTAACTTTCAAAACAAAAACCGTGAGATTAAGTCGCAGATTATTTAGAAGTGTTTACTCCCCAACATGCGTGGTAAAGGCCTGAGGAAGCCAACATAACACTGGAACAATTGCTTACTTATGGACGTACTCTTGAATCTACTATACGATAGTCCAAGATTGCGGTTAGCACATTTTCTGTGACGGAGAAATCTGTCAACATCGTATTTCACGATGAGCGTGGTCATCTCATAACTCACACGGGCGAGGATGCGGCAGAAATAGTTTCCATCGTGGTCGCTAGGTGGCTGGTGCAGTACAACATGAACAGCTCCACCAGAGGGTGCCACCATACAAGGCGAATCCAAGATTGTGTCCAGTTTGTGGAGGATAGCCACACAATAGGATGACGTGTAAAACCTGCGACAAGACATGCCGCAAATGTAAGACGCCAAACCATTTTGCTACAGTGTGTAAATATAGTGAACTTATGTCAAAAGCACTTTTGAATGAACAAATGAATGATTTGTGTGAGGAGACGTACGCTATGGGTTTGTATCACATAAGTACCAACACAGTAAAACCGTATGTATGTACTGTGAGCATGGCAGGAATAGATATAGCAATGGAAGTCGAAACAGGAGCCTCGGTTTCGGAGAAGGAGTGGACCAGGATAAAAGAATTGGCTGCACAACTAACCTTGAACACAAATAAAGCACCTCCGTTGCCCACATATACAGGCAATACTATTCAGCCGTTAGGTCAGATTTGGCTGAGATAATTAACGCGTGGTCAACTGTGTACAAAACTTGACTTAAGCCACGCTTACCAACAAGTTGTACTCGACGAAGAGTCACGCAAGCGCACCACCATCAAAACATCAAAGGGATTGTTCGAATGTGAACATTTCCCACATAGTGTCAGTCTTAATTTCAACGTAATATAGACAGCAACAATAGCGTCTAGCAACGGTTTACGTAACTTGGAACAATAGCAGAAAAGAATAATGTCGTTGCGAGAAATTGTACGCAATTATTCGCATAGAAGAGAAGGGGAGAGGTGGGTTGTACCAGTGGTTCCGGTGGGGGGGGGGGGGCAGCGGATGATAAAGTGGGGGAGGCGATGAAAGACGTTAGGGAGAGCTCATTTCAGTCTGGGAGGAGGCTGAGAGGAGGTAAGATGACAGGACGTAAGGAGACGGGAGGGAGTGGGTGGAGGCGATGAGAGATGCTAGGGAGAGCTCAACTCAGTCTGGGAGGAGGCTGAGAGGAGGTTAGGTGACAGGACATAAGGAGACGGGAGGGAGTGGGTAGAGGCGATGAGAGATGCTAGGGACAGCTCACCTCAGTCAACTCTGAGAGTGGAGGTAAGGTGACAGGACGTAAGGAGACGGGAGAGAGAGCGAAGGGAGCGAAGGAAACTAGAAGGAGGGAGACGTGAGGGAAGGCAAAGAGAGCGAAGGGAACAATTGCGTCAGGTATGAACGCGATCTTGCGCTCCTGTCGCCTTCACATCTTAAGCATTTTATATATATATATATATATATATATTTATTTATATATATATATATATATATATATATTGGGTCCAAGCCCTTTTGCGGGCCGGGCCTGGGACTGTGTATATATATATATATATATATATATATATATATATATATATAATAAAAGCCCGGCCCGTGCAGGGCACTAATATATATATATATATATATATATATATATATATATATATATATATATATATATATATATATATATATATATATATATATATATATATATATATATATATATATATATATATGTATATATATATATATATATATATATATATATATATATTAGTGCCCTGCATATATATATATATATATATATATATATATATATATATATATATAAGCCTCCTCCCAGATTGAAGTGAGCTCTCCCTAGCATCTCTCATCGCCTCCCCCCACTTTATCATCCACTGCCCCCTCCCCCACCGGAACCACTGGTACAACCCACTTCTTCCCTTCCCACCTATGCCAAAACGAGCTACTTCAGCCGTTCCATTTCCACATCTAGTCCCATCATCTTCGCACATCCCCTAAAAATTAAAACTATCCTCCTGAAACTCAGCCCAGGACTTCTCGCGTGTGTAACCTGAACTTCTCAATTCTCACATGTGTAACCAGTCGTGAACTCAGTAACTCTAGAGAAAGAAACTCTGAAAATAAATCCTCCGGCGAGATATCCAGTCTGGTTTTGACGATTACGTAGCATACACCAATACCCATGAATAGATCGACTACCAAATAAGAGTTTTCCATCCACGATATTGGCCGGAAACCAGACGACGCATAGCCATTATTGGCGGATAACACGATTTCGAGAATTCCATTCATCGAAAATTATATGTTTGTGACTAGATAGTTATGCTTTGGTTACTATCATTACTGTCATGCTACAAGTTTTCACGGGTCTGTACGGTTCTCGGTTCTTCTTTGCCATTTATGCACGGTACGGGTCTGCCACGGTCCAGTTTACGAGACTGGGAGTTATATATTCTTTCAAGGAGATAGAGAGGAAAACTCCCATTTTTTAATGCTTATATAGAGAGCTAAATAGTCCGATCACAAGCAACTGCATATCTGAACAAGTTTTATTTAAAAACAAAAAACTACATATTCAAGTAGGTCTCATCCCACTATAGTCAACACGTGCTAGCGGACAATGGATATTGGATACGGTTGAGTTTATACTATGTGATTTTCTCAATGATACTAATTAGTGGTCTGAAGGCTCCAGGTCTGGAAGGCTATTGACCAGAGACTCGCAGTACCTAATGAAAACCGCGGATTCGGTTCCCGACCCGGAACCAAGACAGCTCTAGTTATTAACATTACGTTACAAATGTTCGGAATGAGATTTTTGAAACCGCGGGCGCGTTCATGCGTCACGAAGCCGATACGCGCTGTCACGCCTCTTCCACAACAGCGAGGTGTAGGCCTAAACGGGACAGATCATTATATGTTTTTTCTAGACTATAAGCGACGATGTTAACGTTTTTTTTACTCCTGGTTGCAAATTAACGAAACACAATGACACACGTTGCTGCATGTCGTGTCATTCATCTGTTGTAGATTTTTCGTCAAATCCTACAATTGTTTTTCTCGAGAAAATCAACATAATAGAAAATCCACGTCAAATGCCAACAAAAAAGCTAGAAGATTTTGTTTATGTACGCTGGGATCCGTCCGTCAGTGACAGGTCCATAATCTGCCAACCGACAACTAAATATTAATACGGTGCGCAGCAGAAATGTCATGGTCTGCAAATAGGCCTTTTTCGCTGTTCAGAAACTATTTTTCCAGTGCAAAGCATACTTGAAAGAGGGTGCTGTCGGCACTCGATTCTGAATCTCAATTAAATATTCTCAACGGTCTTTTAGAGACGAACGAGAAGAAATTGGGCGCGTAGGTTCACCGCTAATAGCAACGAAGTTCGTCTTTCTGTATGCGTATATGTTTCAACGCTTCTTGTTTGAAGTTGTTGATATTTGGTATGTTAGCAGTGATTAGTGGTAGTTTATTCCAGTCGAGTACAGTTTGTGTGCAAAAAGATACTTATGACAGTCTTTGTTAAATGAGGCTGTTGATATGCTAGATTGTGTCGATTTCTGGAGTGGAGCTTAACTGGGTGTAAGAACGTTTCTGCGGGAATGGCAGTCTGGCCGTGGTGGATTTTATGGAACATGAAGAGTCTGGCCACCTTCCTCTATTAGAGAGACTTCAGCATTGATGTTACACGGCTGGTTATTTGCATACAAAGCGGGCCGATCTTCTTTGGATTCTCTCGATAGTTCCTACGTGTAGGGGTCCCAGACTGTCGATGGGTATTCAAGGTGTGGGCGAACAAGGGTTTGGTAGGTTGTTGATTTGAGGTCTTGGGGACATGAATAAAGGTTACGTATAATAAATCCCAGGGCCCTATTTGCTTAGGCCGTAACAACATTGACATGATTCCCTCACTCGAGGTTGTGTGTGATTTCTACAGTATGAGTGCGATGTTGTTTCTTGTAATTTTGAGTTGCCTAAAGTGTTTTGAATTGTTTGGTTGAACTAGCATATGACAGACGTAATAAAAAGTATTTCGAAGTATTAAATTTCATATGCAGCGTATCCTGCCAATTGGACACGGTATTGAGATCTTACTGGAGTTGCTGGAAATCTGGTGAGCTTCTAATTAGGGTATCCATGACACAATCGTCGGCAAACACTCTGATGTGGAGTTGATGTTATTTGGCAAATCATTAATATACATATGAAAGGTAAGGGCCGAGCACTGTTCCCTGGGCACCCCCGACTTGACGTGGATCCACTATGAATTCTACAACTACTTCCTTTTAGTGACGAAATTGGAAATTGTTGTTGATTTTATGAAGAATAGTCTATGCGGTACCGTATCGAGGGCTTTCGAAAAGTCCATAATTACCACGTCTATCTGGTTTCTATTATCAAGAGATTGAGCCAGGTCATGTATATTCTGGATAAGTTGGGTCTCGCAAGAGTGATGTTTGCGGAACCCGTGTTATTTGTCGGTTAAGATATTATAATGATCAGGATGTTTTATAATGTTGCTATACAAGATGTGCTATAATTCGTCTGCAATGTCCATGAGTTGCCGCGATATGCCTTAATGCAACCTTATCAAAGAGAGTTGGGTTGCCACAGGATATCTCCCAGGTTGAAATCTCTTCCCAAGCAGACAGTCGTGCCTTTCTGGATGTTTATCTCGTATAGTCTCGAGGTACCTCGTATCATTCTCGTCTGGTGGCGGTAGAGTGACCCTGCAAGGATTCATTTACAGCCTACAAGTTGGAGTTTAATCCAAATCTCGCAGACCGTGTCAAACTCTATTTAATGAATGAATTTGAATTAGGTCGTTGCGAAGACCAATTAATGCTCCTCCGTCAACTTTGTTTGAGTCACGGCCTTTGCGGAATGCAGTGAAATTAGCTGGAAAGATTTCAATGTTTAAGATGGCATCATCTGTCCAAGATTCAGCACATATGATTGTATGTGGTTGGTGTGTTTCAATGGATGTGACCAGCGACTATCCTTGGCTTTGGTGCTTTGACAGTTTATCACGAGAAGTCTCATTGATCTTGGTCTGACTTGTTGGTTTTGTGTGTAGTTTTACGTTTGTGTTTTGGGAGTGGCGATGAAGCAGCTTTATGTGTTCCTAGCTGCTCTCGTTCATCATTCAGTGATGCTCAGCTATGAAAACTGTTAGACAGTTTGAATTGAATTATCAGTGAACAAGTGTCCCGAGGAGTAGTTAGGTAGACCCCAGGCATAGCAGATCCAGAGCACTTCTGTATGGTTGAGCTATGCGTTACTGTGTGTGTTCACGCTTATGCAATCAGCATGATACCATCTAAAGCAGTTATCGCATCTAACACCTTCTGGCTCCAATGAACAGCTTTGTCACACAACTGACATGGATGCCTAGGCCTGCAAGGGCCGGGATTTACTGCTTTGTCGTGAGCAGTGACAATTAGTAGAATACATAACTAGGGAGGCGTTAGCTTTGTATTACGTTACGCTGATTACACGCCTCCTAGTCAGTATAGTTTCTCTGATAGTTATCAGTGAAACTGAGCTGTCTCTGTACGACGTTGAGTGCCGTGTTTATGAACAAGCATATTGTGTATAATACCCAGTGTAAGAACCTATCATTATCACGCCAAAGAATGCTATGGTACCCTTGGATAATTTCGAGATCGTGACGTCAGTACCTAGGCTGAGGCTTTCTTCAGAGTCATGATAATTATCAGGGTGAGCCCACGGGGGCGGGTGTTGACAACCAATAGATACATCTTTGATAACAATAAACAGTGAGACACATGCTGAGGTGGATTGTTGGGAACCCTATCGACGATGGTTAGACTAGCCACACCAGACTAAAGTATTATAAAAGTGTTCTAAACGAATATGTATTGTAAAATAATGTAAGTAGGTTTATATAGGTAATAAAAATAAAGAATTGACATACAACATAAAATAGAAGCGTAGTATGTTTAATCGTTCGCTATTGTCATGGGCACTACGTGAGAAGTGACAAGACGTTTTGTGCCCGTGCAATGAAAAGTTAGAGGTCTTCAACCCTAAAGCAACACTGGGTATAAAAGTTAGATTCTTCAACCCTAAGGCAATACTGGGTATAACAGTTAGAAGTCTTCAACCCTAAGACAACACTGGGTATAAAAGTTAGAGGTCTTCAACCCTAAGGCAACACTGGGTATACAAGTTAAATTGTTCAACCCTAAGGCAACACAGGGTATAACAGTTAGAAGTCTTCAACCCTAAGGCAACACTGGGTATAAAAGTTAGAGGTCTTCAACCCTAAGGCAACACTGGGTATAAAAGTTAGATTATTCAACCCTAAGGCAAAACTGGGTATAACAGTTAGAAGTCTTCAACCCTAAGACAACACTGGGTATAAAAGTTAGAGGTCTTCAACCCTAAGGCAAAACTGGGTATAAAAGTTAGATTATTCAACCCTAAGGCAAAACTGGGTATAACAGTTAGAAGTCTTCAACCCTAAGACAACACTGGGTATAAAAGTTAGAGGTCTTCAACCCTAAGGCAACACTGGGTATAAAAGTTAAATTGTTCAACCCTAAGGCAACACAGGGTATAACAGTTAGAAGTCTTCAACCCTAAGACAACACTGGGTATAAAAGTTAGAGGTCTTCAACCCTAAGACAACACTGGGTATAACAGTTAGAGGTTTTCAACCTAAGGCAACACTGGGTATAAAAGTTAAATTGTTCAACCCTAAGGCAACACAGGGTATAACAGTTAGAAGTCTTCAACCCTAATACAACACTGGGTATAAAAGTTAGAGGTCTTCAACCCTAAGACAACACTGGGTATAAAAGTTAGATTCTTCAACCCTAAGGCAACACTGGGTTTAACAGTTAGAAGTCTTCAAACCTAAGACAACACTGGGTATAAAAGTTAGAGGTCTTCAACCCTAAGGCAACACTGGATATAAAAGTTAGATTATTCAACCCTAAGGCAAAACTGGGTATAACAGTTAGAAGTCTTCAACCCTAAGACAACACTGGGTATAAAAGTTAGAGGTCTTCAACAAGAAGGCAACACTGGGCATAAAAGTTAAATTGTTCAACCCTAAGGCAACACAGGGTATAACAGTTAGAAGTCTTCAACCCTAAGACAACACTGGGTATAAAAGTTAGAGGTCTTCAACCCTAAGGCAACACTGGGTATAAAAGTTAAATTGTTCAAACCTAAGGCAACACAGGGTATAACAGTTAGAAGTCTTCATCCCTAAGACAACACTGGGTATAAAAGTTAGATTCTTCAACCCTAAGGCAATAATGGGTATAACAGTTAGAAGTCTTCAACCCTAAGGCAACACTGGGTATAAAAGTTAGATTATTCAACCCTAAGGCAATACTGGGTATAACAGTTAGAAGTCTTCAACCCTAAGGCAACACTGGGTATAAAAGTTAGATTCTTCAACCCTAAGGCAATACTGGGTATAACAGTTAGAAGTCTTCAACCCTAAGGCAACACTGGGTATAAAAGTTAGATTATTCAACCCTAAGGCAATACTGGGTATAACAGTTAGAAGTCTTCAACCCTAAGGCAACACTGGGTATAAAAGTTAGATTCTTCAACCCTAAGGCAATACTGGGTATAACAGTTAGAAGTCTTCAACCCTAAGGCAACACTGGGTATAAAAGTTAGATTCTTCAACCCTAAGGCAAAACTGGGTATAACAGTTAGAAGTCTCCAACCCTAAGACAACACTGGGTATAAAAGTTAGATTCTTCAACCCTAAGGCAATACTGGGTATAACAGTTAGAAGTCTTCAACCCTAAGGCAACACTGGGTATAAAAGTTAGAAGTCTTCTACCCTAAGACAACACTGGGTATAAATGTTAGAGGTTTTCAACCCTAAGGCAACACTGGGTATAAAAGTTAAATTGTTCAAACTTAAGGCAACACAGGGAATAACAGTTAGAAGTCTTCAACCCTAACACAACACTGGGTATAAAAGTTAGAGGTCTTCAACCCTAAGGCAACACTGGGTATAAAAGTTAGATTCTTCAACCCTAAGGCAATACTGGGTATAACAGTTAGAAGTCTTCAACCCTAAGGCAACACTGGGTATAAAAGTTAGAGGTCTTCAACCCTAAGACAACACTGGGTATAAAAGTTAAATGGTTCAACCCTAAGGCAACTCAAGGTATACCAGTTAGAAGTCTTCAACCCTAAGACAACACTGGGTATTAAAATTAGAGGTCTTCAACCCTAAGACAACACTGGGTATAAAAGTTAAATGGTTCAACCCTAAGGCAACACAAGGTATAACAGTAAGAAGTCTTCTACCCTAAGGCAACACTGGGTATAAAACTTAAATTGTTCAACCCTAAGGCAACACAGGGTATAACAGTTAGAAGTCTTCAACCCTAAGACAACACTGGGTATAAAAGTTAGAGGTCTTCAACTCTAAGGCAACACTGGGTATAAAATTTAAATGGTTCAACCCTAAGGCAACACATGGTATAACAGTTAGAAGTCTTCTACCCTAAGGCAATACTGGGTATAAAAGTTAAATTGTTCAACCCTAAGGCAACACAAGGAATAACAGTTAGAGGTCTTCAACCCTAAGGCAACACTGGGTATAAAAGTTAGAAGTCTTCAACCCTAAGGCAACACTGGGTATAAAAGTTAAATGGTTCAACCCTAAGGCAACACAAGGAATAACAGTTAGAAGTCTTCAACCCTAAGACAACACTGGGTATAACAGTTAGAGGTTTTCAACCTAAGGCAACACTGGGTATAAAAGTTAAATTGTTCAACCCCAAGGCAACACAGGGTATAACAGTTAGAAGTCTTCAACCCTAATACAACACTGGGTATAAAAGTTAGAGGTCTTCAACCCTAAGACAACACTGGGTATAAAAGTTAGATTCTTCAACCCTAAGGCAACACTGGGTTTAACAGTTAGAAGTCTTCAAACCTAAGACAACACTGGGTATAAAAGTTAGAGGTCTTCAACCCTAAGGCAACACTGGATATAAAAGTTAGATTATTCAACCCTAAGGCAACACAGGGTATAACAGTTAGAAGTCTTCAACCCTAAGACAACACTGGGTATAAAAGTTAGAGGTCTTCAACCCTAAGGCAACACTGGGTATAAAAGTTAAATTGTTCAAACCTAAGGCAACACAGGGTATAACAGTTAGAAGTCTTCATCCCTAAGACAACACTGGGTATAAAAGTTAGATTCTTCAACCCTAAGGCAATACTGGGTATAACAGTTAGAAGTATTCAACCCTAAGGCAACACTGGGTATAAAAGTTAGATTATTCAACCCTAAGGCAAAACTGGGTATAACAGTTAGAAGTCTCCAACCCTAAGACAACACTGGGTATAAAAGTTGGAGGTCTTCAACCCTAAGGCAACACTGGGTATAAAAGTTAAATTGTTCAACCCTAAGGCAACACAGGGTATAACAGTTAGAAGTCTTCAACCCTAAGACAACACTGGGTATAAAAGTTAGATTCTTCAACCCTAAGGCAATACTGGGTATAACAGTTAGAAGTCTTCAACCCTAAGGCAACACTGGGTATAAAAGTTAGAAGTCTTCTACCCTAAGACAACACTGGGTATAAATGTTAGAGGTTTTCAACCCTAAGGCAACACTGGGTATAAAAGTTAAATTGTTCAAACTTAAGGCAACACAGGGAATAACAGTTAGAAGTCTTCAACCCTAACACAACACTGGGTATAAAAGTTAGAGGTCTTCAACCCTAAGGCAACACTGGGTATAAAAGTTAGATTCTTCAACCCTAAGGCAATACTGGGTATAACAGTTAGAAGTCTTCAACCCTAAGGCAACACTGGGTATAAAAGTTAGAGGTCTTCAACCCTAAGACAACACTGGGTATAAAAGTTAAATGGTTCAACCCTAAGGCAACTCAAGGTATACCAGTTAGAAGTCTTCAACCCTAAGACAACACTGGGTATTAAAGTTAGAGGTCTTCAACCCTAAGACAACACTGGGTATAAAAGTTAAATGGTTCAACCCTAAGGCAACACAAGGTATAACAGTAAGAAGTCTTCTACCCTAAGGCAACACTGGGTATAAAACTTAAATTGTTCAACCCTAAGGCAACACAGGGTATAACAGTTAGAAGTCTTCAACCCTAAGACAACACTGGGTATAAAAGTTAGAGGTCTTCAACTCTAAGGCAACACTGGGTATAAAATTTAAATGGTTCAACCCTAAGGCAACACATGGTATAACAGTTAGAAGTCTTCTACCCTAAGGCAATACTGGGTATAAAAGTTAAATTGTTCAACCCTAAGGCAACACAAGGAATAACAGTTAGAGGTCTTCAACCCTAAGGCAACACTGGGTATAAAAGTTAGAAGTCTTCAACCCTAAGGCAACACTGGGTATAAAAGATAAATGGTTCAACCCTAAGGCAACACAAGGAATAACAGTTAGAAGTCTTCAACCCTAAGGCAACACTGGGTATAAAAGTTAGAGGTCTTCAACCCTAAGACAACACTGGGTATAAAAGTTAGAAGTCTTCAACCCTAAGGCAACACTGGGTATAAAAGTTAAATTGTTCAACCCTAAGGCAACACTGGATATAACAGTTAGAAGTCTTCAACCCTAAGGCAACACTGGGTATAAAAGTTAGAGGTCTTCAACCCTAAGGCAACACTGTGTATAAAAGTTAAATTGTTCAACCCTAAGGCAACACAGGGTATAACAGTTAGAAGTCTTCAACCCTAAGACAACACTGGGTATAAAAGTTAGAGGTCTTCAACCCTAAGGCAACACTGGGTATAAAAGTTAAATGGTTCAACCCTAAGGCAACACAAGGTATAACAGTTAGAAGTCTTCTACCCTATGGCAACACTGGGTATAAAAGTTAAATTGTTCAACCCTAAGGCAACACAAGGAATAACAGTTAGAAGTCTTCAACCCTAAGACAACACTGGGTATAAAAGTTAGAGGTCTTCAACCCTAAGGCAACACTGGGTATAAAAGTTAAATGGTTCAACCCTAAGGCAACACAAGGTATAACAGTTAGAAGTCTTCTACCCTAAGGCAACACTGGGTATAAAAGTTAAATTGTTCAACCCTAAGGCAACACAGGGTATAACAGTTAGAAGTCTTCAACCCTAAGAAAACACTGGGTATAAACGTTAGAGGTCTTCAACCCTAAGGTAACACTGGGTATAAAAGTTAAATGGTTCAACCCTAAGGCAACACAAGGTATAACAGTTAGAAGTCTTCTACCCTAAGGCAACACTGGGTATAAAAGTTAAATTGTTCAACCCTAAGGCAACACAAGGAATAACAGTTAGAAGTCTTCAACCCTAAGACAACACTGGGTATAAAAGTTAGAGGTCTTCAACCCTAAGGCAACACTGGGTATAAAAGTTAAATGGTTCAACCCTAAGGCAACACAAGGAATAACAGTTAGAAGTCTTCAACCCTAAGGCAACACTGGGTATAAAAGTTAGAGGTCTTCAACCCTAAGACAACACTGGGTATAAAAGTTAAATGGTTCAACCCTAAGGCAACACAAGGTATAACAGTAAGAAATCTTCTACCATAAGGCAACACTGGGTATAAAAGTTAAATTGTTCAACCCTAAGGCAACACAGGGTATAACAGTTAGAAGTCTTCAACCCTAAGACAACACTGGGTATAAAAGTTAAATGGTTCAACCCTAAGGCAACACAAGGTATAACAGTTAGAAGTCTTCTACCCTAAGGCAACACTGGGTATAAAAGTTAAATGGTTCAACCCTAAGGCAACACAAGGTATAACAGTTAGAGGTCTTCAACCCTAAGACAACATTGGGTATAAAAGTTAGAGGTCTTCAACCCTAAGGCAACACCGGGTATAAAAGTTAAATGGTTCAACCCTAAGGCAACACTGGGTATAAAAGTTAGAGGTCTTCAACCCTAAGACAACACTGGGTATAAAAGTTAGAAATCTTCTACCCTAAGGCAACACTGGGTATACAAGTTACAGGTCTTCAACCCTAAGGCAACACTGGATATAAAAGTTAGAAGTCTTCAACCCTAAGGCAACACTGGATATAAAAGTTAGAGGTCTTCAACCCTAAGGCAACTCTGGGTATAAATGTTAGAGGTCTTCATCCCCAGAGCGACACTCTATATAACGGAACGTCTCGTTGAAAGTCCTAGTTAGCATACACTTTATAAGGGCACTGCCCCTGCCTATCTGTGTTGCTGATAGCCGGCGCGAAGACCGAAGCGAACTATATTATTGCCCAAAGGCACTGCTTATAAATATCTGAAACCACTTCAGTGTTAAAACATTACGATGTTTTGTTCGTACAAGCACGACAGTACGTAGAGACGAAATATGCACTCGTGTCGGAACAACGGCTTAATAGTGGCAACAAGGAACCGATTTAGAACAGGCAGCGACAAAAATAAGTAGCACCTTATGCGACACCTAGCGATCAATCCACCATATGACATGGGCCCGTGAAACAGTGATCTAACCCCTCTATTGAGCCGGCGTCATCGCTGTCAGCTCTACTCGCGTTCGTCCCATTTCAATGGCACCTCGTCTCACGGCCGTACGCCAAGATTTTCTCCCATTCATTCACGTCTGTACGAGCGTGAAGTAGTGTTGCCAATAATAGAATCAATGTCAAGTATGGCCAATAATAGATTGACTGTCACCGGCTGGGTCATTTTCGATCCGTCAACCGTTTGACGACGCACGGTTTCGACACATCAATTAGCTGACGTCTCAATACGGCGGATTTCACTAGTTCTGGCATCCGGCTCGAATGCCAAGAGCATCCGACGCCCACAATTTCATATTGTTCGTCCGGTCCATCTTCCGTGGCGTTTATGTGATATATTATTCATTCAGAGACCTAATTTACAAGTATTTTCAAGTTCCCAGTTTACATTTTTTTAATCAAACAGGTAAAACACATTTTGCGACAATCCGAAATTCGCTACACCATTAATATTATTGTCATTATTGGTACCATTATTGTTGTTATTATTATTATTTATTGTTGTTGCAGTTGCTGTTATTATTATTAATTTTTATTATTATTATTATTAGTAGTAGTAGTAGTAATAGTGGTAGTAGTAGTAGTAGTAGTAGTAGTAGTAGTAGTAGTAGTAGTAGTAGTAGTAGTAGTAGTAGTAGTAGTAGTAGTAGTAGTAGTAGTAGTAGTAGTAGTAGTAGTAGTAGTATTACTAACAAAATAATCATCCTCCGGGCGAGATAACTTACTCTCTTTTTAGCGCCGCCGAATTAGATCATACGCTGAACCAGTTTTCTATATTTAACTATTGCAAGATAACATGTTCGAAATGTTCGAAATGCCAACCGCAGAGATGATTTTGAGTAAGAGTAGAAAGTGTAAACTAAAAGTGTAAAAATAAAATGAAATGATGGGGATTTTAAATAGTAGATTACAGTTAAAGCTGTGGTCTTCCATCACCGCCCACTTCTTCCTTGTTTGAGTCACGGCAGTACAAATGTTTACAACAAAAATGCTACCTCGCCTAACAGAAAATCTATAGGAAGGAAGTTTAAAATGTGTATCTTTCGATTGATGCTCACAAAACCGTAGTATTTCTACATCGTATCTATCAGAATGGAAGCATTATATCCTTTAACTTGATTTAACAAGGTTGCCATCCAAGGCAAAGGCCCAGGTGGCAAGTGGACAAGGAAGCCATTGGCTTATCGAGAGTCCAACATTTTTCATCTATGTGTAACCCGCCCTCCTGAGATATGTGTCAACCTTGTTTTTAAACATATTCACGTTGCTAGTAGTTACACAATCTGTAGATAATGTGTTCCATTCATTTATTGTCCTTTGTGAGAACGAGCACTTCCTGACATCCAATCTACGCGGATACTTTACTAATTTACCTCCTTGTCTCTAGGGTTGGTAAACCACATTCTTTTAGACGTTTTTCATGACTAAGGTCTGTCAGTTCTGGAATCATTTTAGTTGCTCTCCTCGGTAATCGTTCAAGCGTATCTACATTGTATTTCATTCTTACGATACGGTCCCCAAGCTGTTATATAATTTTCTAAATGAGATCTAACTTTTGCTTTATTCAGAGGTATAATTAGTTTTTTCCTTGTATATTATATTTCTCCTAATCAACCCAAGCATTTGATTACTCTTTGAAGTGGCAATACCACACTGCTCTGAAACTTTCTTATAAGCACTCACTGTTACCCCTATGTAATTTTCTTTTACGGAAGTACCTAGAACAATATCTCCCATTTTATAGTTTACGTCCCGTGTCCTGCGTGTAGGCAACTAATTTCTCAATATCGGCCGGGGGGTCAGGACCCCCCCTCTGCATCCGCTACACTATTATTATTACTATCATTATTACTACTATCACATTGTTGGTCTGAATTGTCATGAAACGAACTAATATCCTCTCTTGTATACACTGAATTGAAGTATCCATTTAGGTCTTCCGCCATTAAAAACCTTGTGATATTAAATCATGTCCTACACGGATATAAACTATATATCCCCGTCCCTTTCCCAGAGGAAGTACACAATCCTACACGCGGAAAAACTATATACCCCATTCCAATGAATGACCCCCCTCCCCCGGCCGCCAAATGAGTACATTTACAACTGAATTATATTAATTGGCTGAAAACCAGATTCGATTGTAGTGTAACAAAATTGCACCTTTTCAAGTTTTTTTTTCTAAAAAATTAAATTGGTGGGAAGGAAGAAACCCCCTCTCACACCCACCTCCTTCAGCGCTTCTCTTTTCCCACTAAATGGGTACGTTTGTAAAAATTACAATTACAATATTATCAGAGTTTCAACTGAAATATAATAATTTGCCGTAAACGAAATTCTAGGTGTCACCAAATTGCACCTTTTCATTGCTTTATCCAGCAATTTGTTAACGGACAGAAAATCGGTTCTACGCCCATAACCCGACCATTTGGGAAAAATATGTCTTGGAATGTAACATGTCTTGGGAAGAAACAAGCCACGGGAGGTAACAAGGAAAGTATCAGTGTGTATTAAACATGGCTAAATGTATCGGACAGGGAACAATATCAATGGGTCACAGCTTTGCCGATGTTATCAGGTTTCATCATGGAAATGCATTGTTCATTCCGTAGAAGCTCAATCACCGGGTAAATATTTGCATACACTAGCATTGTGTGTGCCGCGATCGACGGCCGTTAGAACTCTCTCGCTGTTGACTCATACTCGTTTAACTGAGCGGGAATATTTCTTGGTCAAAACCGAAACCTATTTCCATCCGGTCCATAACCAGCGTTTGTAAGGGATTTTTTGTTTTACCATCGTATATAAGCAATGGCTGTAGAAATATATCTGGCAATTAAGACTTTTATACGCAACGAGACAACATACAGAGAGAGAGAGAGATACCATGGCCGTCGTTTCGAATACAATCATCTGTAAGTACCGCCTGAATCGTTAGCGTGGTTATAGGTAATGTCCATCGATGTTCAGATGTTAACTGGACGACTGATTTACGAGATATCTACTGCAAACATCGCACCAGTTATTAATATTTATAAAATCACTCTTGTGTTAAAAATAAAACATCCACACAAAACGCGTTATTATCGTAATTGTTCACGTATATATTTTTTTCTCGAAAATTTACGATTGGCGATTAATAAAAAATATGCTAGCTTTACTGTTGGCACCCTGTTCAGAGACCAATCAATTTCCAGTTTTAAAGGTGAAATATAATGTTTACCCCCTCCCCCTGTTCCGACGCCTGTGTGTCACGACACGGGGATTACCATGATCGGGCCAGTAATATGTTCTCCGATATTCGTACAATACACGTCTGGTGACACATAATAGCGCGTAGGTGCGCCTTTCTTAGTCTGTAACCAGGAATAGCGCGTAGGTGCGCCTTTCTTAGTCTGTAACCAGGAACCACAACTGCATAATCCCGCAAAGGTCGATGGGTGCGGCCGGCTTTGCTACTATGCGGGGATTTTGAGGAAAGCATTTCTAACTAAACACTCAATGTATTACAATAATCATTTCTGTCTTTTAGGGGGGTTTAAAACAGAGGTACGCGAAAAGGGTTTATTTTAGAGGATATCTCAGCCTTTTCCCAGTAAGGTGCAGTAGGTTATCGTCTGATTACATACCAATTAGTTTATCAGACCACTGTATCAATCTTGCCGCCTACCCTCCTTGCGTCACATGTGAGCAGATTTTTTGTGAGAGGGTGTATTATTATCCTACGTCTTGAATGGAGCTGCACATACTGGAGTTTGTCGTGCGTCTGTCTAATGACGCTGCTGCATCTATTGGCCGTAACCGTCGACTCTCGCTAAGAGCACGTTGGGACTTCGTCAAACTCTTCCATGTGTCCGATATTCCTTATATCCATAGGTACATAAAAATGCTGACCACAACGGGACGTTCTTACATCAGGAGTCCATTCTTTGTACTACATTATGGATTTACATGGATCGATCGGCCTGTTTGTATACGCGGCAGCATAAAGTAACTTTCGGCTAATCCACGTCAGTTTTATTGTTCATGAAATACAATTGTATTCCGTCATGTTTCCGTTTTCAATATAACGATTATCATCAACGAATTGATATCCTCCACGCGGAACTAATTGACAAAATGTCTAATCTAGACACATATCCGATACTCATTATATACGATAATAATAATTCCGTGTCCACTACTGCCACTAATGTAACTTATGGGTGGTGTTTTTCTTTCTTTGACAACAGGTGTCGCTGCAGCATTACTGCTGCAGCAGAATGCTCCAGTGGTAAATGCTGCTCCACTAACGACTCGAACTTCTACAGAAACTTCGATGGAAACCCAGACGACTGCGCAAAGTACCCTGGGTAACACGTCTACGACACCGGGTGAAGCCATTGTTCAAACTATGAACGAAACGCGAACGACCAGAAGTGCAACGGTAACTGCAAGTGGCATCGCTGTCCAAGTTACGAACGAAACGCAGCCAACCGGAAGTGACGTGTCACAAAATTTCACAACCGGATATCACATGGGTGATAACACAACAGGGTCAGCAACAACCGAAAGTAGTTCCGCGCCCAGTGACGTTACAACACCGCGGAACGATTTGACCACCGAACGCACAATCGTCAAAACGCGAATTACCGGACATTACACCACGAAAAGTAGCACCAACTCTTATGCGTCAACTGCTATAGCGGACGTCTCGCCAGCGCTACACCATACGGCCCCTGTCGGCACTACAACACGCGCACCTAACGATCAAACTACGACAGCGAGTACGCCAACTGCAGCTACAGCGAGTACGCCAGCTGCAGCTGGGAAGGTATTTAGTACCTCCTCGTTTCCGGACAAGGTTACTGGCGGATCAACGAGCACTCTGGCACCATCGAAGCCGACTCGGCCCGTTGTACGCAGTGAAGATCTCGACATTCTAAGTGATCTTGCTGCCAACGTGATGCACCGAGCGAATGAAAGCTGCAGACAATATGTAAGTACATAATGATGATGATGATGATGATGATGATGATGATGATGATGATGATGATGATGATGATGATGATGATGATGATGATGATGAAAATAATGGTACTGTTGATGGTAATGATAATGACAATAGCAATAACAATAACTTAATAATAATGATAATGATTAATTAATAATAATAAAGATTAATAATAAAAATAGTAATAGTAATAATTACTCATAATAATAATAATAATAATAACATTTCTACAGCGCCTAAATGATAGCATGATATCATGTGGATGGATGAGCAAAAGTTATCATCTTTACCCGTCAATCGGTACACATTTAAACTGGGATTAGACCACAATTAATGTGTGTAGTAATAGTATTTCTATAGCTTTCAAAAATCCCGCAATCCACATTTTGCTGGGCATTCTTCATGACGAATCAATCGAACTACTGCTATGTGGATACTGTTGTGCTTTCTTACGTCGCTTGATGAAACACGATAGCGCAAAGTAAACGAAACACAAACTAAGCGGTTTAAGGTTTTTTACACTACGTCATCCAACGCCTGCGAAACTGCGAACAGCACTGCGCTGACATCGTTGGAATGTTACAGCGCTGTCGGCGGCGCGCGGCTAATCTGATCTAATCTTCAGTGATGGTTCACTTGCTGCGTGAAAGACTGGAGTGGTGGCTCGGCAGTTAGAACACCGGACTGTCAGTCGCGAGGACTGGGGTTAAGTCCACCTACCGTCGTTTCGAAACTTCGGCAATTTCGTTCACTCCATATTGCCTGTGTCTTTCGGAGAGACACTAAACGCGGTTGATCCCTTCTACCTGATTTCTATCCCAGGGGAAGCAAACAACTCCATGCACGGAAATAGAAAAAACACCTACTATGGGTTCACAAAGCAGGTGGTCTCGTTTTCTAAAAAAACATCTTCCCGTTTGGTTCTATAAGAGCCGCTCATTGTTCATAGCCAATTGTAGTTTCTCACGGCGCAAGGGTATCAGAATAAGACTACGTGATGTCTCGAGTCGAATCTGAGGGTATACGACACTTGCACTGGACTATGTTGCTTGTTCCAGTGCACTCAGCCGTTCCTGCGAGATCTGGTCAGCGGACTGGAGTTCGTGACCTCTTGCAACAACCTGGCGGATCGGCTGCTGCAGCATAACAGTCACGTGACGACCACAGCCGGACCAGGCAAGACGAGTGACACGCCTGCAGATACACAGGTCAGAATAATAGTAATAGTTATAATAATAATAATATTATTATTAATAACAATACTAATAATAAAATGTATATCGCGCCTAAATCCCTTGCTCATGAACGCAGCAAACCAGGACCGCTGAGGATTTAGAGTAGAAATGCAATTTCGAAAAGATAAATCTAGATAATTTAGCGGACGGTAGTTAGAGTTCCAGCTGATTATAAAGTGGGGGGAGTTCGTTCATCACCAAAAACACAGTTACAATGTTGCGTCGATTCACTTATCGTTCTAATGACGAACTTCATTTCAGGAAATCCTCACGAGAATTCTTCTGAAGGCTATTCGGCACCGCCGTCTGGTGGCTAACATCAGAATCATGGAGACCGCGTATATCTGCCGCCTGGAGACGCGATTGAATGTGCCTTGTAACACGTCCAGCGTGTGTCGCTACCAGTCCTACAGACAGCCCGAAGAAGACCGCTACTGTCGCCTGGTGGAACATCTGACAGGAACAAAGGCGGCGCTGCGACATTTCATCGAATTTCTGAAAGTCAAGGTACGTAATAAGTAATGTGAATATAACTTATTTTTATCTTCACGTGAGATATGGATACTAGTTATGCAAATATCATCGCGTGTATGTGTGTGTATGTGTGTGTATGCGAGCGTTCGTTTGCCGTTTTTCGTGTGTATATATGTATAATACTGCAAACCTCCCTCACTGTTGCTGTCTGCCTGCCTGTCTGTCTGCCTATCTGTCTGACTGTCTCTTTGTCTGTCTCTCTGTCTCTCTGTCTGTACACATGTATGTATCTCTCTCCCATCGTCTCTTCCAATCTCTACCCCATATCCGCTCTTGCTCTTCTTCTCCCTCTCCCTCTACATCTCCTCCCCCCTCTCCCTTTCCCTCTCCTCTCCCGTATTTATCTCCCCGTTCTCTATGTCCCTCCCTCTCCCTCTCCACCTCTCCCCCTCCCCCTCCCCTCCCCCACCTCTCCCCCTCCTCCACCTCTCCCCTTCCCCTCCCCTCCCTCATCCCTCCCCTTCCCACTCCCTCTCCCCCTCGCTCGTACATCTCTACATCACTGTTTTAATGTTTTCCTACAGATGACGTCATCTGGACTAACGATTCCTGTCGTCGATCAGGTAGATGCCGAGCCAATGTCTGTACCGACGCTGACGTTCCTGCGATTCAACACATTGTCAAACTTGTTCGATATAATGAGATCCTTCCAACGACTTAGACAAACTCTTGTTGAATTACATACATGAACTATGAGTAACAAACAAACTTAAATTATTGGCTGCATCGTAATATTGGGTAATTTATTTGCTTTGTTCATTTTAAAGAATATATCTAGTTTTCATTATTTAGTTGTCATGGCGTCGATTTAGTACTGAAGTGTTTGTCGCTGCAAGTTTAGCTGCCATTAATTAGACATACTTAATTATACATAATTATGTTATTGTTGTTTTTACTGTTAAAACATTGTATTGTCATAGCTACAAACAACTGTGCTATACCTCAGAGACGCAAACATTGCTGCGCACTGCCAAAACTAAGTGATACTAAGTGATGGCACTCCCATTACTAGATATGTTTGTATTGTATACGTGTTTTACGTACAAAAAGAAGATATTTATATATTGCGTACGTGTTTTACGTACATAAAGAAGATATTTATATATTCCATACGTGTTTTACGTACAGAAAGATTTTACATATATATATATACACGGATTTACATATGATGCTATATAAATAAATAAATGTTTTTCAATATAGTGAATGTGATTGTCATCGATTCCCACCATCATAAAATGTCACGAGACATTGTGTGAATGCGGGACGGGCGGGCGGGCATGTGGGTGGGTGAGTGGGTGACTGAAGGGGAGCGAAGGGCGAGGGAGGGAAGTGAGTGCGTGCGTGCGTGCGTGCGTGCGTGCGTGCGTGCGTGCGTGGATGAGTGAGTGAGTGAGTGAGTGAGTGAGTGAGTGAGTGAGTGAGTGAGTGAGTGAGAGTGAGTGAGTGAGTGAGTGAGTGAGTGGGTGAGTGAGTGGGTGAGTGGGTGAGTGGGTGGGTGAGTGGGTGAGTGGGTGAGAGGGTGAGTGAGTGAGTGAGTGAGTGAGTGAGTGAGTGAGTGCGTGAGTGAGTGAGTGAGTGAGTGAGTGAGTGAGTGAGTGGGTGGGTGGGTGAGTGAGTGAGTGAGTGAGTGAGTGAGTGAGTGAGTGAGTGAGTGAGAGTGAGTGAGTGGGTGAGTGGGTGAGTGGGTGAGTGAGTGGGTGAGTGGGTGAGTGGGTGGGTGAGTGGGTGAGTGGGTGAGAGGGTGAGTGAGTGAGTGAGTGAGTGGGTGGGTGAGTGAGTGAGTGAGTGAGTGAGTGAGTGAGTGAGTGAGTGAGTGAGTGAGGGAGTGAGGGAGTGAGGGAGTGAGGGAGTGAGTGATTGAAAAGTTGGAGGGAGGGAGGGAGGGAGGAGAGAGGGGAAGTGAGGAGAGAGCAGATGGATATAGAAGGGGAAGGGGTGATAGGAAGATTGAGATATATGGGTTAGAGAGACGGACAAACAACGAGAGTGAGGCGATAAAGAGAGAAGGGGAGAGGAAGAGGGAGAGGAGAGAGCGCGAGAGTGGAGATGGGGTAGAGGAGGGACGGAGGGAAAGAGGGATGTAGTGAAGGAGGGACGGGGAGGGAGGTGGCGGGAGGGAGGGAGGGATGGAGGGAGGGGGAGGGAGCGAGGGAGGGAGGATGGGAGGGACGGACCGGACGGATGGACGGTGAGGGCCAGAGGGGAGGACAACGTCTGACTGATATTCGACTATTGCCTCCGAATGTCGTCCGAAAGCGCCTGTAAAAACTAGTTGGTTTTACCTGAACTTTTCCCGAGTCTTGTGAAAGTACGTCGTTCGAGTCGATAGCACAAACACGAACACCAGCTGCGTCGGGCCGTCGACCAAACACACGGTTTCTATATCAGTTGCGTACATGACTGGACTTCCCGTACCATAAGTGTCGTGTGTGTAAGCCTATTTACACAAATAACTCATTCCGCCGAGCTGTTTCGCATTAGCTCGCACCGCTGTGAACCACTTTCATTTTGCCGGCGAAGTGCAATACGCTGCGTCCGCACATTGTGATCGCCCAGAAACGTGCCCTCCCCCTCCTCGTGGGTTAGACATAAAAATGATGTGAAACATAAACGCTGGAAATGGGTAACTACGCGTGTTCTGTGTACGGAACATCATCGGTAATTAGAACGACTCAACCATGCCCTGCTGAACGGGAAGGTATGGTGCGTTGTTTAAAGGTCCCCACTTAGTTCGATTTTTTCGTTCGTCTCGATTCAAATTCATTTCGCAAAATCATTAACCTGGCTATTATCCGCTACGATATGCCACAGCTCCTGTTCGCACATCTGATATTTAGTTTTAGTGAAACCATCGGACAAACTATTAAATTATTTTTAACCGGATCCGGTCAAAAATCGGCGGAAAAAAATTGCCAAGGTCTTCCGGCTCTGTGCACACAAGGCTATTAATTCTTTCGCGAGTTACCCGATATAACGATCAAAGTCAATTATTTCGATGATTTTAAGAAAGGTGTGCACTCTTTTATTAAACCGACATATTATGGTTATAAGCTACTCAGACGATACACATTTGAACATCAACGACACTGGTTCGCGGTTGACTAAATCAATTGGAGGGAGCTGTAACTGATGCATATACATTTCATTAATGACCTCGGACATTATTTGCAACCACTCGGTTTCCCAACATCGAGGACAAAGAACCACTCTGCACCGTAGAGTTTATGAATTATAACGACGAATGTGATATTAACAGCAGTCCAGTTGAAATGTTAGGGATCGTTTTGTTGAGTTAATTTTAATGTTTACATCGCTGGAATGTACTGCTACGAATGTTGTACTCGTCGCGTGATCCACTGAATGCCTGACCCTGTCAAACGTTGTCCACGGGTATTAAAAATTGTCGCCAGATCGCATATACGTAAATGGTAACAGGAATGTATACCACTACATAAAAAGAGATGATGTTGTGCCTGTGTGTAGTGCCACAAGACGTGGAATGAAATTAGAGCACGTTTTGAACGTGAGCATCCTATACTGTAACAAGTTTTGAACGTGAGCATAATATATTGTAAACTAATATATTGTAAAAAAAACAAGTATTTTCAAATGTTTAAATTTGTAAAACAAAATGTGAATAACTGCATTGCAATGTAATATTTAGGCAATATACAAGCACAATTCCTGTTGCAATCAGTACCCCATAATACTATTAAGACATCAGCAAAATCAGATGTTTAATCCATAGCGCTGTTCGTGATTGACGTTGCGAATTTAACCTGAATTTGTGACCGCGGTAATACCCGTATACAAGTCGGAAAATAAAGGTTAACATAAACGGTTGCGAACATGATGATCGAATTATGCTATTTATAGCTATGCTTGACTGGAAAAGATAGTGCACGTCGTCTAAGAAAAATAAGCAGTAACATAATCTTGCGGGTAATTAAAAAAATCATTTCCATGTAATTAAGACTGTTGGCGGTTTTTTTGCGGCTTGTCAGACTGCTTGAAGAAAACACCCAGTGTGTGCTCTCAGTTAATGTAAATAAGTCCATAAAAACAGTAGTAAGTGGCTAGCCGTTACCAATCCACCGTTTACGATGTCTAAAATAAAAAAAAAACCAGATAATTCATTATGAAAGCTGAGCTCGCACGCACGCACGCACGCACGCACGCACGCACGCACGCACGCACGCACGCACGCACGCACGCACGCACGCACGCATGCACCCACACACGCACACACACACACACAAACGCACGGGTAATTGCTTTGTTAAAACAACAAGACGGCCTACATACTGTTTAATTAAAATACCACAAATGACAAGTTATTTTTAGATTCCACGCTCCTATACTTCGGACTTCCCAATTCCGAATCATTATGACGATGCTAACGCGTTTGATACTGCACGTGATTCCCGCAAATTCGTTGTTTATTTTCCCATACCCATATGACGTCATTTGTTTCACATAGCATAATAATGTGTGGGGATTACCAAGTGGAGACCCCTTAAAAATGCAGTTTTGCAATCCTTTTTCGGGGCGTAGTTTTATAGAGGCATATATTGGCCAGCATGTGAAACTAATAGCTGTCTTGGTAAAAATTAATTGCACAAATTGAACCAAGTAATATTTAATTAGGGGGCACCCATAAAGTACGCCACGTCCACAATGCGGCGGTGTCTTGGTGATCGTTACGTAACGGTTAAACAAATATACGTTTTTGGCTCGTCTAGTCGTCGATGTCAGACTGACAGCGTTAATTCTTATGCCAGTTTCGGGGGATATATCAACTCAATTCCAACGGCTTCACTGCAAGCACGATTACACCTGACATACGTACATAAAGATGGAATCTTGATGATGTCTTATTATCTTTAGCTATGCAGGCCTATATTCTACCTATGCACTACGAATCATTACATACATGCAGTGAATATAAACATGCATAACAGGCAGGGGACTTTCTCAAAAACATTAAAACAAGTCTGACGTACTTCATGGATAGTCCCTTTTCCACATAATTAATATTTTTCTTCTGAATTTAACTTTCATTATATATGCCATACTGGATCTTATTAGGCAGTAGTGCCCTGCACGGACCTATAATTTGAGCCCAAGAACGGCACAAAATAGCAATTAGAATCCAGGCCCGGCCCAGGCCCGCAAACATTCTTCAAGCCCAGCCCGGCCCAGGCCCGCAAGCTAGAATTTAGGCCCTGGCCCGGCCCAGGCCCGACTCAGACCGTTAATGTTTGGCCCAGGCCCGGCCCGCACGTTTCAGGCCCAGGCATGGCCCTTACACGCGGGCCAAAGACGGGTAAGCCCGCGGCCCGATAATAAAAAAAAAGATAAACCTAATATCTTATAATAAAAACGAAACGCAAATAAACTGTAATATTCACGCATTGTTTTATTAAATAACATAAAACAATAATATATGACCATTGTATAATGTCTACTAGTCTGCTGTCTGTCTGTCCATGGTGTGCTGGGCGGGTTCAAGAAATCCAGCACAACCAACTGCTTCAAACGGACGAATATCTTGAAGTAGACACTAGTTAACACAATGAATCAGTACTGGGTAAATTGTAGACACTAAACAGTGGACACTAGTTGACACAATTGAAAAATACCAACTACTAACTGGGGTGGGCACTGGGCAGTGGGCAGTTGCCAGTGAGCAGGTCATTCAGGCAGGCAAGATTTGGAGGGAAGACAATAGAATTGAGTTGATGGTTGATCATGGCTTGATTGCCTCTGCAAATATGTCTAAAGTAAACATTTGGGGCTAGCTACTTCCAGCCAAGTGAACTTATGGGGCCATTAGATCTATGCAAAAGGCTACATTCATACCAAAAATATGCATGCATCTGTAACACCTGTATAATGCATGTAATATGTAGTAGTAATATGTGCTGTGTAATGTGTTTACTGTGTATGCAATAGTATGCATTAAATTGCTATTATATGAAGTGTCTCTCTTAAAAGGATGCACATTATTAAAATTATACAATTGGAAGTCCCATTGTTCAAAATAGGTTAAACTACATTCCAATATATAAAGCACTGGTGTCATTCATAATTCCATGCAAGGACTCAATTTGCAACTATGTAATACTAAAGAAAAAATTTTAAACATTCATTAAACGGAAATGCAATTTATAATCAATTTTTATTAATATTAAAATAAAACAAATCTGGGTTTTGTATTAATATTTTTATTAGGTCCAGGCCCAACCCAGGCCCGGCCCGGCCCGCTCACACTAGGCCCAGGCCCGACCCAAACCCGATGTGTTTAATATTTTTTCAGGCCCGCCCCGGGCCAACAAAATGTAGGCCCAGGCCCGGCCCGCGCAATTTTGTAGAGGCCCGGCCCAGCCCGCAGGCTGCGACCCGGCCCGGGCTTGGGCCCAAAGCCCGGCCCGTGCAGGGCACTATTAGGCAGCCACATAAAACATCTCATGAGAGATGGCAGAGTTGTGGTGCTAAATGTCGCCTATGTGCAGGACCCACTCATGCATGACGACTCGACCGACACTCCGTGTTTAGGCGTGTCTATTCAAATGACTGCACGGTCACGTGTCAAATGTCGTGACTGTGACAAGTCTATGACAGGTGTGTGTGATTTAGGCCCAACGAAGGGTTGGACTAAGGCGGACGCGAGGTGTTGGACTGAGCCGGATGCGAGGTGTTGGACTGAGCCGGATGCGACGTGTTGGACTGAGCCGGATGCGAGGTGTTGGACTGAGCCGGATGCGAGGTGTTGGACTGAGGCGGGGTGTTTCGGGCGACCCTTCACATTTACACCGAAAACTCTTCAGGTGTTTTATTGAGTAGATTCGTGATTTATTTTCTGTACAAACACTTGACTCGTGAAGCAGATAAAATAGCAACTTTCGTTTTAACACGAGGACACGATTACGCCCGGTGATCGTTTGTAATTCGCCTGGATGATAACATCGATGATGGTGATGACGATGATAATGGTAATGATATTGACGATGACCACGATGACGACGATGAGGATAACTGTAATGATGAAAATGATAATGATGATGATGATCATTATGATGATGATGATGATGATGATGATGCTGATGAATATAATTATGATGATGATGACAACGACGACGGCGGCAACTGTGAAGGTGACGGTGGCGGTCACGGATACGGTGATTGTGACGGTGACGGTGACTGAGACGGTGACGGTGACTGTGACGGTTTGGTTGCAGCAGACCAAATACTGGTACTGCCTTCAGTCGCAACGAGAAAAACCTGTCCTCTGGGGGTTTGTCACAGATTACGGTGGAAGTCCGCGCGCAAAAAAACTAGGGGCGGGCCGTACTTAAATTAAGCTCAACATAAGAGTGTATGAAGTTTCCACAAATGAGAGACAACACCAAGGTAAGAAACATGAATATATTTATAATGAATCAAAACATATTTGAAATGGTACAACTGAAATAAAGAAACTAACTCTAGAACAGGTCGGCAATACCCTAAAAACAAAACTACGTTTACTTTTATGTTCACCGTTGAGGCTATTTCCCTTCAAGACCGTAACACAGACATCAGTGTTAAGAAATTCATCACAAACAGAAAGGCGTATTGCACACTCATAATACAATGTTCCGAAGACAAAAATAGTCACAGAAGCGTGCCCTATGACGCACATTGTCAACGATACCCTGCGCGTCATTCTGCTGGGTTTAGTAGGCCGATAACTGATGTGGCCATCGGTCGCGTTGTCTCAACGCCAGCTGAATACGCAGGCGGTACGGGTCTCGTTCGACCGCAGTGTTGCCGAGCTCGTCGTCGGCTGGACGATAGTAGGCCGGATGTCAATAGGTCATGGAGACGGCGACGTTTCATGACGACGGCTGACGCGGACGCTCTGATGTCGCACGCGGGGAAGACAGCTGAACGGTCGGCTGGATGCACAGTAGGCCGGCCGTCAATATGTAGTGGAGACGGCGAACGTGTCGTGACGACGGCTCAGGCGGACGCACTGGTGTCGCGCGCGCGGGGAAGGCAGCTGAACAGTCGGCTGAACGCTCCGTAAGTCGGCCATCAACATGACGTGGAGACGACGAACGTGTCGTGAAGATGCGGACGCAGTGTTGTCGTACATGGAGAGATAGCTGAACAGTCGCAAGCAGTCAGCAGAAAACGAGATGCGGCCGATGCAGTCGGTCAATGCATACAGTCAAACAATGCGCAGTAATTAATTGCGTGGCATTGTGTTGTCTGGGTTTTCACTCGCCGTTGTCAGTGCGAGCAAAGTTGTAGAGGGGTTGTGATTTCGCGCTTAACCGCGAATTAATCATACCGGGCCTTGCCGGACATCATCGTTGGAACTCTAATGCCGCATTTCTGTGTTCTGGCCCCTCTCCTGAATACACCTTTCTTAGCATCTTATAACCATCGCTTGGTAACTTTCCCACCACACCACAAGGTCGGCGTCAGCAAATCAAAATTAATAAACATCTACGGATGGTCCCATTATTTTAATACCCAATTTACTATAATGTGCCACGCCAAAAGCTAAAACATCATAGGTTCAGTTATTACATAACCTGTTTATGCCACACGCCTAAAATATTCACTCTAACATGTACTTCACCATATCCGGGAAAGTAGTTCATATAATAGCAATTCGCAGACATGTGACAGGGTTTTTCTATGGTCAAATAGTTAGTCATATCTCATACAATGTCGTTATATGTGTAGTACCAGTGCACTCAGTGCTGGAGTAAGGCTTGTCGTGAATATGGTACTGGAAAAGAATCCAGTTAAACTAAAAACTTACCATATTGGAATTGTTTAAATCCCAATATCCATTTTCTTGCCTAGATATGTATGACCAAGGCGTAACTTTTGTTTGCCTAAATATGTATGACTAAGGCTTAACGTTTGCTTGCCTAGATATTTATGACCAAGGCGTAACTTTTAAATGGCCTAGATACTAGTCTAAACGTCTTATAGCTACTGTCACATGTTTGATTAACAAAGAGATAACAGCGTGTTGAAACGACCCGTAATTCCATACATGTATTTCTCAGTTATAGCACATCACAGTCTTCATTGTAAATAAAGTATTTATTGTGTAAGAACAACTTTCCAGGTGACAACATACAAAGTTTATGTAAATAATATTCCACAGTAATACAAAATATTCAATTTCACAACCGGTAACATGTCACATGCGTACTAAATAAACATGCAATTAAATTAGTATGTAGGAATATCACCAGTAAATCTTGATTAATGCCAACAATGATAGGAAATACAACACACAACATGTATGATAGCAAAATCTGGTAAATAAAATAAACTGTAAATTAATGCGTATTAAATAAACATGTAAATAAATTAACATATATGAATATCACAAGTAAATCTTGCTTAATGGCTTCTCAAATATATGTTTTGATATAGTAAATATGTATAATACAGATGTTAAAAAGTAACACTGATAAATATCTTACTGTACAACCATTCTATATTGACAACATCGGTAAATTTTATAAAAAAAAGTAAAGGTTACTGAACTGCAACATTGTTGCAAACGGTCAACGCTCTAAATAATCAGTTAAGTATACAATATGTTACGTATAGAATAAGTTTCAAAGTCAGAATAATAAACTGTGTAAAAAACACGTTTCATAGCAGCTCAATATAGCGCACAAAAATTATAAAGTCATCCAATCATAAACGTTTGTGGCGTTTGTGCGATTGTGTCAGCGAACTTTGCATTAGAATTTTGTTGTTGCGATTCAATGTTCGAATTGTTCAACAGCCGCTGCGCCGGCCAAAACAATACGCGACTCGAGTTTTGTTGAGTTGCGGATCAGCGTACATTGCACGGACTGATCCGTTTTAAGTAAAATAAACTCTCAATTGGCAACACAAGTTAAGCAATGTACGCCTCGCATAAGCATAGGCGGTATAACGACAAAATGTAGATAACGAGAACAACATAATTAACTAACAACCTAATCAACGTTCTATGTAAGATGTAAGAAATAAATTTTTGGTAAATTAATTCAATTCGTGAATTTCCGGGGCCAGCCCAGATCACTCCGTGAACACCAATGATACCTTCAAGAAAAACAAGCTATGCAATTCAATGCCGAAATTAACATTTCTATACTGACCGACGACAAGGAATTCCTTCCAGCGTCATTTTTGTAAAACCTTCTCTGATATTGCGTCATTTTACGGCATATTTATCTATATTTGCCCTTTAATCCTTTCCTTGGGCACGACTCGCTTAGTGTCGTACGTTCCGGCCAGCGGCCAGACGGTCAACGATTTGACCAAAGTGCCTGGTTAAGTCATACAGGACGGTCACGGTGTCGAAACGCAGGTACAGAAGTTTCGGTGTGACGTCAGAAGATGGAACAGCATTGGCGCGACGGTTGTCGGGTACTGCGATTCCTGATGACGTCAACTGAAACCAGAACATACACACGATGAATCATAATGAATAAATGTCGACATAATAATACGATTTAACAAGACTGCCCCGAAAATCAACAACGGCTAGTGGACGTCATTGGCTGTTATCAGATATCAGCCATTTTTGTGTTTAACATAAACACTCATTTATTGTCGCCCTGTGAGAATGGATACTTTCTCATGACAAATCTACGCTGTTCTTTTACTAATGCTAATTCGTTCCCTCTAGTTCGACTCTCTTTCTTAAGTTTAAAAAAATTACTTGTATCACCATTTTAACAACCATTTAATATTTAAGCACTGTATTGTCTGGTCTCGTCAAAATAACGTCATGCGATTCACATCAGTGACAAATATATAGCGTATGTCTTCGTAATTTAGTAAATATATCAACACAGTTGAATGTCCTTCGTAAACATATAATAAATCCGTTAAAGAGCAAGCCATACTCAGAGAATGAGTGAGGAGAGTTTGACAAAGAGAGCGTGGTAAACAGAAGTGGATGGCAGAAGGAGAAGAGGAAGACCAACTTTAAGACGGAGGGACAGCGTTAGGAGAAATGTGGAAAGGGTAGAGGTGAGCAGCCGAGAGTGGGAGAGAATGGAAGAAGATCGCGATGGATGGCGACGACTTGTCAATAGAGTGAAAGCGATTAAGTGACCCCACCCTGCAAGGGACCTCGGGGAGAGAGGAGGGTAGAAATAACCTACCATGAACTTTAGCAGCCCCGTGAAATGTCGCAGTGCTGTTTCCGTGTCTCTCAGGTACGCCATCAGATGGCAGTATCTGTCTTCTTCAGCCTGCCTGTAGGACGAATGCCCACACGTGATTGTTTCATTGCAGGGCATGCCCAGTTGTCTGGTCAAACGGCACACATAGTCAGTCTCCGTGATTGTAATGTTTGTAACCAGATGGCCATAGTGGTACGACTCCGTCAGCTGCTTCCGCAGGCCCTGAAATCACAACTGAATGTGACACAACTCGTATGTTTTACCAGTTGTGAGTTACTAGTCTATCGTTTAAAGTAAGGAAACATGTTTTGCAATGCTATATAGATCCCATATTACTGCAAGAGTGTGACAAAACATTTACAACAGAATATAGAAGCAACATTAATGTGTGTTCTGATAGCAATGCTTAGAGTATCGTCGATAGAGTCAGAAAAGAAAAGTAATGAAGACATTCTAAGAAGAACTAACGATAAAATGAAGACCACGTGCGGAGTCAGGAAAAGAAAAACAGGATTTCTACGTCACGTGACGGGAAAGAAAAAACTAGAATATCCAGTGACAACGGGAAAGATTTAGGGAACAAGAAGCAGATGGCAGCTAAGAATTAAAATCCCTGATGGACTAGCGGCCTGACTAGGAAGGAGCACAACGGAACTGTTAAAACACACACGTGATCGTGGGAAATTTAGGATTATGATGACATATGACTGTAACAAGCACGGCACCCGAAGATGGTGATATTGAATCGCCAGTCAAAGCATAGGCCTACATGTGTAAATACCCCTTGCTGCGTGGGATATTGAAAACATATTCAGGAAGAGTTCGATAATTGTCATCAAATCAGTGCCAGACTACATTCAAGTAAACCACTGACGCGTGCGTAAAACGAAAATGACACCGGATTTTTCTCGGTAAAAACATCCACCTTCAACACCTTTTTATATTACATGGCTTATTGGCGACATCATGTTTATTCAACGCACATAATTACTTCATTCTTCACAATCCATATGTGACACGTGAATGGGTATCATTATAGCTAGTTTTCAATGCTTCTCTGTTAGTACCGCGATGTATGCCGTTTCGAAAAGCATTGTGGCGGTAAAACTGTGCTATTTTTCACGAACAATGATATATTTGTATAGTCGGTGACATATTAACTCACTAGAGTGTACAGTACAACATGTTGGTGTCAATAAAGTGTCCAGTATTGCTATTTGTGAACTCCGCATAAGGGAATCGTGGACAACAGAATCAGCCATTAAGTAGAATCAACTATTTTGACTGGGACGGAATCATCCCACATTCCCGTTGTATTAAAATGCCCCGCTTTTATGAGTCAGCCGCTTAAAACTGCATACTCAACTGATCTAGCCTATCGCAAATCCCGTTCGACGATGTCCAAATATGTAGTGTGTGAATAGTTTAAGTAAAATCCTCATGTATAATTACAATTAAAAATGTGAATTTTTTTCAACTCATCGAAAGAATTTACTTTAGTCATTAGATCTGGTAAGTTCAGGATTTTCAAAATGGTTTACACTTTGCGGATCAATGCCGATCACGGACGTCACCTCCATCCTCGTGCAGATTACTTGACAAAATTACGGGTTTTCAGCTTTTCCATTTTCACTTCAATTAATGTTTGACCAAACATTAAGTAATTGCATAGTTCTTCTGATGATTTCACACAAAAACATACAACATTTGCACAAACGAGCTCTAATGTTGCAGTAGACACTAATAAGATTTGATATTTCGCAAAATGAACTTGAAATGAGATTAGCAAAAAAAATCGAATTGAGGAGGGACCTTTAATCTAATCAAATTGCTCTGGCCCTAAGTGATTCTATTAATCCGAGTTCACTGCATTGACAGTTATCTTCGGCATCACTGTAGTTAGTCATTTGTTAACGAAACTGCAGATAAATATCCTACTTACGTTGATATTAGTCGACTCAGGTGTTGCTATCGTTGTGGAGGCCACCACTGATTGGTCGGTTCGCTGAGAAGATGCGCGTCCCCTGAGCTGCAGGATTTTTTCCGCGAGTTCCTTACATGACGTAATATCCGGTATTCTAGTCACGAGTTGGCGCAGGATAGGTTGTTTGCACTGCCGGAGAAGACAACGTCATGATGGTGGTGGTGGTGGTGGTGGTGGTGGTGGTGGTGGTGGTGGTGGTGGTGGTGGTGGTGGTGGTGGTGGCGGTGGCGGTGGCGGTGGAGGTGGAGGTGGCGGTTGCGGTTGCGGTTGCGGCGGCGGTGGTGGTAGCTGTGGTGGTGGTGGTTGTGGTGGTTGTGGTTGTGGTGGTTGTGGTTGTGATGGTGGTGGTGGTGGTGGTGGTGGTGGTGGTGGTGGAGATGGTTGGGGTGGTGGTTGTGGTGGTGGTGATGATGGTCGTGGTGGTGTTGGTCGTGGTGGTGTTGGTCGTGGTGGTGTTGGTAATGGTGGTGGTGGTGGTGGTGGTGGTGGTGGTGGTGGTGGTGGTGGTGGTGGTGGTGGTGGTGGTGGTGGTGGTGGTGGTGGTGGTGGTGGTGGTGGTGGTGGTGGTGGTGGTAGTTATGGCGGTGACGGTTGTGGTAGTTTTGTCGGTGACGGTTGTTGTAGCTATGGCGGTGACGGTGGTGGTGACTGCAGGGATCATGCCTTGGTTAGACATAAAGAACACTTCAAACTAATAGGTATACTTACATAATGAGCAAAGCTCTCGTTTCCTCTTAACTTCACGTCGATGGCCTGTCGGTAAAGAGAATCCATCCAGTAACCTTGATCAATTCTTTCGGTTGTCGTTGTGGCCAGTGGAATACCTCTACACTCGGTCCACATCACGTGGCATATAGCCAGAGCGACATCTGTTGGGAAAACACATAGAATACAATTAAACGTTACTAACGTAATACCCGAAATCACAACAATATGTCCGAGTGTTTTATCGTAAAGTCATGTTAGATATTGCAAACACCGAGATCGCCTAAGCGTGTTTTAGTGAACTATGTTTTGCAAATATATTTTGCCCATTATATGTTATTTTTAATGTTTCGGAATTAATATAACAACATTGCAAGCGGACGCGAACACAACTTTACGGATGTTATTGCAAAGGCGTCGGAACTGAGGGGGGGACCTGGCCCATAATTTTGGATGAGGGGGCTTGTGTATACTTTATCCCATCCCCCTCCCATAAATCCCCAATGTTTGCTAGAATTCAGGCGCGGATTTCTGAGGGCATAACCATAACCTCCACCCGAGGACATGGCTCGCAGCCACCAACTTTGCCTCCCCACACAAGAACAAAAATTAAACGGCATCCGACGCCTATGATCACTCAGGTGATCTCGTGAACGCCTGGCCATAATACCGGTTGCTCGGACGTAGATGTTGTTTGTTTTCGAAAAACAACAGCCTAAGCGTCAACAAATTACCAGCACTAAGTTGTTCTCGCAATACTCACATATCTTGGCGATCATGATCAGCTTCTTGAGTTTGCGCCTTGCCTACCGGACGACTCCGAGTCGCTGGTTTATAAGACATTTCGCCGGCGGGTTTCCCCAGGGCACTTTCAGATGCTATAAACCTGAAGTGACGAAATCGGGCCGCCGAAAGGTTTGAATGGTTTCACTTTTGGAGACGATTCAGCACAATGTTGGATTGTCTGCGCGTCCCTGACCACTCTCGCTGCCGGATATGTGATCGATGACTCGACCGGCGCACGTGGTCAGTGGTTATAGCGGCGCGCGAAAAATGAAAGCAGCGTGGCCGACTCAGCTCGCCTAGCTGAGAATGGTTTGGACGCAGTCCTGCGGTAGCGAATGGTGGGTAGGGCCCTTAGGAAAATTCAACGTAGAATTCTACAGAGCATAGTGGAATTGGGAATGTAAAAAATAGAATACTACAGGTCTTATATTTACTTAGTTTACGTCTAATTTAATTTTCTAATGATTTGTATACAATTTTATTGAATTTTATAGTAAACATGTAGTAAAATTTATAAAAAATCCTATAGAATATTCTATAAATATTCTATACAATTTTGTTCTTAATTGTACACAATAATATTGTCTTAACAAAAAAATCCTATAGAATATTCTAAAATAAAATACTGAAGATTTCTGATAAGAATTGATTTGAATCATTGTTGTCTCGTTTAACGGGTTTCTTCTTTATTCTTATCTAGCTTTATTAATAAATAAGACGCTATGTGCTGCGTGGTTTCTATGGAGTGTGTTGCGCCGGTCATATGTACCTTTACGATTGCCAGTCTGGGCGCTCGTTCGTGAAATTTGGTTTGTTAACAAAGTTAACGCTTCCGTTAAAAAAAATATTTAATGTGTGCACTTTCCTTCCGGTGCAGCAGTGCGCAGTGAAATGTGCGTTTTCGCGTGAACTGATAATTCGCGTAACAACATTTGTTTCAAAGCTGCATAATTTGGAAGGGAAAGGAGCGATGGTTAGCCCCGATCTCGTCCAGAATTGATTTACATTAGTAGTGGCGTATTTACCTGTGGTCATCCAAGATGTAAAAGGGAATGTATTGCGATTTCCATTTGTTAACAGAAGGACTGTTTTATGGGACACGGCGACACTGAATGTATTAGTATTTATGACATATTGACTGGTTAAGCATAATATCCATGCAAATTCTTGCTATCGAAATTTTACACCTTTTACTATTTAAAAAAACACGAATAGGCGATGAATTAAAATATGCTAGTTTTACGACATATTTAGATACCGATTTACTGTAATAAAATACATACCAATAAATGTTTAGCTTTGAAAGCGAAATATGACGTGTGTTTTTCAACATAATAAAGATTAAAACATGAACATTTCTTTGTGCATTTTATCAATATGCTGGTTTCGTAGTAATTAACCAATGAAAATCGTTGTACTTTCCCTTAACTGGTCAGGCGACGCGTTGGTAATTCGGCCGTGTTTAGGCGTAGATGTGTATAGCATTGCGTAACATCATGCGGGCGGTGGCATCATAAAAGACTGATGTGGGAAAATCTCGGCCGAGCGAATTGTGGTCACCGCAGACGTGTTTAGGATTTTCCCAAAATTCGGGACTGTCCCCAGTGTTCTTTATATAGCCCTGTCACGTGTTTTCATACCATCCACGAACCAGTACTGTTGAACTCCCTTTTCCACTGCATGTCCACGTGTCTGTGACTAGAACGAAGGCTGTTATTAAAAACATTTGCGTAACTGATTTAGCCCATCATGAATCAGGTTCTTTGATGTTCACATATGTAGCGCGTGAATAGCTTCAAGGTGCTTAATCAATTCGATTTCTTGCTAGGCTCATTTCAAATTAAATTTGCGAGCAACCAAACCTACCTAGTGTCCACTGCAACATGCTAGCTCGTTTGTGCAACTTTTGCGAGTGGTTTTTGTGAAATCATCAAACAAACTATGAAATTATTTAATGCTTGTTCAAGCATTTACTGAAGTGAAAATCGAAATGCTTAAATGTCACGATTTTGCTCCTTGGCGAAATTTCGTAACTCTGTCATGTGATCAGCAAGAGGAAGGAAGTCACATGATCAGCATTGACCCACACAGTGTTTACCATTTTCGATATCCACTGTTTTGAACCTTACCAGATCTAAGGACTAAATTCAATTCTTTCGATGATTTTAACAAAAATAGAATTTTTTTTATTAAATCGACTGCGGATGTTACATAAATTATTCACACAATACATATTTGAACACCAATTAGCTGGATTTGCGATAGGTTAAATCAGTTCAGGAAGCAGTTTTAAGTAATATGCGCAGTCGGTTTAATAACACAATACATGCTTTTTTATTACAATCATTGACGTAGCTGACCTTGATCGTTAAATCAGGTAAATTGCAAACGTGAAAAAACTTTAACCGAATTATCACATTGGCGTAATAACCTTCGGGTTCTTGCCGATTGTCGTATGGACTGTACAATGGCGTCTTGTGGAAATACAGCGGCTTCTCTCATTAATCGCGGAAAATATGTTTTTAAACATTTTGGTATTAGTTCATTTACCTCCCGGTTTGTTACCCTGCCATTTATCCACTTCGTGCATTTACTATTTAGCCCTGAATACACAAGTTCCCCTGTCAGATCGACCTATTCAAACGTGTATTTGTCAGTTGCAATGTTAACCAATGATATCAGGCGCATTCGGTTATCAGATTTCGGGAAATTAATCGGTTTCAGCGCGGTCGTCGCTGGTCGGACGGGTAATGACAGGCATTTCCTTTAATTGCTCTTTGAAGTTAGCGCGCGCGCGCCTTGTTCCTGTTGTGTAGGACACATGCCGGGCTAGAGTAACAACCACTGCTACCATTGGCTGGTGAGGGTGAACTACAGTACATTTAACTGTAGATTATATAGATTTTTACAGTATTGTGGTTTAGAATATACGGACATTGTGCTTCGTTACAATTGCGGTCAAACGAGTGGGAGCTCGTGTCAACTACATACCGTAAATGTCACTTTGACCTTGTCACATACAAGGATGACATTGCACATGGAATGTAGAACACACATATCACAAAGATGTCCAAATTAAAGCATTGATATCACTACGTTTTACTGAAGATATTATTTCTCAATTTAAAAAAGATCACCATATCAATTATCAAATTAAATCAATGGTAAACACGATCTGATCATATATCCGACCAATGTATACGGTATGAATGGAAACGACAAACATTTAGCAAGACATACACCGATGTATTTACACATGTCCGTGGATCAATGATATGTTTAATCGGTGCACACGTACCGTGACATACGACTCGGTACTTACTCGATACGTTTGTCAATATTGACAATCGGCAACGTAAATACCACGCTGTAGATTGCGGTGTTGAGAATACTTTGTTCTCCTCGATAGAATATAGGAAAATAAATCCCATGACGTCATGTCGTAGCAAAATAGATCTTCACATATTCGCAAGGTGATTTTATGGGGAAATATATCAGCCTTTGCGATATTGTAATACACTAATCTTAGACAGAATGTCAAGTGGCGCAGAAAGCCGGTTTTGCGGTCTGTGCTAGTATCGCGCTCGGCCCTAATTGGTTTTGGCGGTGTATCCTTGATCGCTTCCTTTCTTCATTCCCTTACTAAAGTTTCATCCATTCTGAACTTATTTTCCTTCCTCTTGCTTCAAGATCTTCCTTCTTTCACTAACTGATCCACACAAACGATTTATTTATTATTATTATTATTTATTGTTTATTATTATTATCTATGCTTTAGACGTACAATTTTTTACCGTTTCTATTGTAAAATCACGTTATATAATATAAACTGTAACAATATAAATTCTACCATCTCGAGTGCTGTCCGCCCAACTGTGCCATCACGAACAATGTAAAAAAATATAATTTGACCGTTATACACCATGTTTATGAACCAAGCTCACAAATGGGTAAATGGTGAAGCTTACAAAAGGGTAATTAGTCATGTTATGTTGAATATAAACTATATCTATTCTAACATCTTGATCGCCCTACATCTTGACCATCCAACATCTTGACTGCCCCACATCTTGACCGCCCAACATCTTGATTGCCCCACATCTTGACCGCACTACATCTTGACCACCCCACATCTTGACCACCCAACAACTTGACTGCCCAACATCTTGACCGCCCCACATCTTGACTGCCACACATCTTGACCGATCAACATCTTGACCGTCCAACATCTTGACTGCCCCACATCTTGACTGACCAACATCTTGACCACCCAACATCTTGATTGCCCCACATCTTGACCGCCCCACAACTTGACCACCCCACATCTTGATCGCCCAACACCTTGACTGCCCAAAATCTTGACCGCCCCACATCTTGACCACCCCACATCTTGACCGACCAACATCTTGACCGTCCAACATCATGACCGCCCCACATCTTGACCGCCCAACATCTTGACCGCCCCACATCTTGACTGACCAACATCTTGACCACCCAACATCTTGATTGCCCCACATTTTGACCGCCCCACATCTTGACCACCCCACATCTTGACCGCCCAACACCTTGACTGCCCAACATCTTGACCACCCCACATATTGACCACCCCACATCTTGACACACCAACACCTTGACCGTCCAACATCTTGACCGCCCCACATCTTGACCACCCAACATCTTGACACACCAACATCTTAGCAGCCCCACATCTTGTCTGCCCCACATCTTGACTGCCCAACATCTTGACCACCCCACATCTTGACTGCCCAACATCTTGACCACCCAACATCTTGACCACCCCACATCTTGACCACCCCACATATTGACTGACCAACATCTTGACCACCCAACATCTTGATTGCCCCACATCTTGACCGCCCCACATCTTGACCACCCCACATCTTGACCGCCCAACACCTTGACTGCCCAACATCTTGAACGCCCCACATATTGACCGCCCAACACCTTGACTGCCCAACATCTTGACTGCCCAACATCTTGACCGCCCAACATCTTAGCAGCCCCACATCTTGACTGCCCCACATCTTGACTGCCCAACATCTTGACCGCCCCACATCTTGACTGCCCAACATCTTGACTGCCCAACATCTTGACCACCCCACATCTTGACCACCCCACATCTTGACTGACCAACATCTTGACCACCCAACATCTTGATTGCCCCACATCTTGACCGCCCCACATCTTGACCACCCCACATCTTGACCGCCCAACACCTTGACTGCCCAACATCTTGACCGCCCCACATATTGACCGCCCCACATCTTGACCGACCAACATCTTGACCGGCCCACATTTTGACCGCCCCACATATTGACCGACCAACATCTTGACTGCCCAACATCTTGACCACCCCACATCTTGACCACCCAACATCTTGACCGCCCAACACCTTGACCGCCCAACATCTTAACAGCCCCACATCTTGACTGCCCCACATCTTGACTGCCCAACATCTTGACCACCCCACATCTTGACTGCCCAACATCTTGACTGCCCAACATCTTGACCACCCCACATCTTGACCACCCCACATCTTGACTGGCCAACATCTTGACCACCCAACATCTTGATTGCCCCACATCTTGACCGCCCCACATCTTGACCACCCCACATCTTGACCGCCCAACACCTTGACTGCCCAACATCTTGACCGCCCCACATATTGACCGCCCCACATCTTGACCGACCAACATCTTGACCGGCCCACATTTTGACCGCCCCACATATTGACCGACCAACATCTTGACTCCCCAACATCTTGACCACCCCACATCTTGACCACCCAACATCTTGACCGCCCAACACCTTGACCGCCCAACATCTTAACAGCCCCACATCTTGACTGCCCCACATCTTGACTGCCCAACATCTTGACCACCCCACTTCTTGACCGCCCAACATCTTAACCGCCCAACATCTTGACCACCCCACATCTTGACCACCCCACATCTTGACCACCCCACATCTTGACTGCTCAACATCTTGACCACACCACATCTTGACTGCCCAACATCTTAACTGCCTAACATCTTGACCGCCCCACATCTTGACCACCCCACATCTTGAACGCCCAACATCTTGACCGACTAACATCTTGACTGCCCAACATCTTGACCACCCAACATCTTGACCACACCATATCTTGACTGCCCAACATCTTGACTGCCCAACATCTTGACCGACCAACATATTGACCGCCCAAAATCTTGACCGCTCAAATGTATTCTAATCAACCACAATTGTTTAACATAAACTGTACTTTGACCGTTCTATTTTGAATTCGAATGTTCAAGTATTTGTCACGTGTACATTACTTGCTGAACTGAAAGGTCAATATTCATAAACAGATGACTGTCAAATTATATATATATATATATATATATATATATATATATATATATATATATATATATATATATATATATATATATATATATATTAAATTGTGTTTAATTAAAAAAATTATATATATATATAATTATATATATATATATATATATATATATATATATATATATATATATATATATATATATATATATATATATATATATATATATAATTATATATATATATATTATTTTTTTTTACATTAAAACCCTTATGTCGGTCAGTGTGTTAGAATGCATATCGTTTATTCTATATCAAGTAATTTTACGATAAAGCGACCTGACCTTTAGTGGAGGAGTTATTTCGCACTTAGCTAATTCGATATCTCGTTCACTGTGAACCACAACGCATTATACCCGGCATCGACTGCGTGCTTCTGCAGGACAAGAATTTTCTAAACAGGCAATATATTCTGTTTCTGTAGCAGTATGCAGGATATTTTGTTTTATTTTGTAGTTTTGTTGGTGGTCACGTCAAAATAAGTTATTTTACCAGGCAGGTCAGGTAAGATATAAAACAGTTATTTTACTGCGGGGCATGCGATACTTTTATATGTGTGTGTGTGTATATATATATATATATATATATATATATATATATATACATGTATATACATGTATTTACATGTATATACATATATACACATATATATATATATATATATATATATATATATATATATATATATATATATATATATATATATATATATATATATATATATATATATATATATACATATATATATATATATATATTGTCGGCCAAGGAGGTAAACGGATACAGTTTATACTAAAACATGTAAAATTATGTTAAATAAAAAAAAAACGTCCAGCTCTGTACCGCTAAAATGATACGTTATTACATTATCATGATATTAGCAAATAAAATGTCAATTTATATATTATTTGTTGCATTAGACTTAAACTCTAATTCAAGTGAAACCCCAGTAGCCGTGCGCGCAACAAATCCGGAAGCGCAATTTTTATCAATAGTGAAATAATTAAGTGCCCACGCCAAAGGCGCTGTCATTGAAACATAATTCATATCCACGGTCAACGGCGATACACCGGGACACATCACAACCGGTGCGCAGAGAAAATCACAGGGAAAAAAATCACGGCAAAACGACACAGCTTTGGCTAGGAAAACAATCACAGGAAATGAAGTCGTAATTTTTTACTCGAAGGATGTACACTAAATATAATAATTATTAATTGAGCATAATGAAGTTTGATGATTAAGACGAAAATTCGAAGGAACTCTGTGTCACAGATTTGCAAATTTTCACTGATACTATTTAAATATAGTTGGCAACTGTTGCACTGTAACGTTCAGTGAATGAAAAGCACTGAACGTCAACGCTAATGTTGGTTGTTGTTTGTAGAGATATTACAATTACTAATAGTTCTCTGAATGAGGTCAGAAGGGTGTAGGGCAGCCCCAAATAGACACGTGGCTGACTGTTCTATATTGGGTTTTACCTGTACCACTGTAGTCTCGGTATCTAGGGATTTTAAATTCCTGTACGTCGGGAGAATATTAGAAAAAAAAAACCGGAAATATGGTCTGATACATGTTCGTGTTTGCAGTTATGTTAACGTGGGTGGTCTTTTTCACCTGCTGAATTATGTTAGTGTATTTTAATTTGGGACAAGAATGTGTACTATCAAAGCTATTTTATTGTTAACACATGGCCCAAAATGGGTTGATAAAATGTGAAGAAATATACCTTCTTGGTCTTGGTTTGTATATATATATATATATATATATATATATATATATATATATATATATATATATATATATATATATATATATATATATATATATATATATATATATATATATATATATATATATATATGTGCTTACGGAACAATATTATTGCGATAACTTCAGCTTTATCTGTCCTTCATTGTTCTGCATGTGCTAAAATCTGCCTGATATTATTTTCCTTCACTGTTGTCGTTTGGCCGGACGAGCCTTAGACTCATTACCGCAGTGATTTATTTTCCGTCCCGTTTTCCTTAACCGCACATCGAAGGTGGACGCCGTGTCTTGCTGGTCGTCATATTCAGTCTCGTTTTTACATCCGTGTCATAAAGTGTGGTTTTTGCTACCCGTTTCCTTGTTCTGTTCGCAAAAGTTCGCCCTGATCCAGATTCATTCTCTTTCACTCGGATACCAAGTCGCTTTTTCAAAGGTCGAAACGTTCCCTGACTATCGAATGCTTGCGGACTACAGAAATATCCCACCGCGCCCACCTAAATGAGCAAAGGTTTGTGGGCGCTTCCCCACAATCAATTTCCCCTCTAATCGGTTTCTCGCCTTTGATGGCGCTTCCCCCACAGTGTAACCGCAGTCTAGTTCCTTGTCGTTTGTAAAACAATTCTTGCGTGCGAGGCGAAACGCACAGTCACCGTGCGCGGGAGAATTCCGGAAGGCAAATTGTGCCATTGATACAGTGCTCGCCCACGCCAAAGGCGCTACATAAGAAAACGTACGTTATTATAAAATATGCATCACTGTCTATAGTCAGGTACTCATTGATACGGTTGAGTGAACTGTAGAAACGTAGGGTGAAAGTCTCGAAACCGCCACGGTTCAGTGCATGAAAAGCCACTCGAGGTCAACGTGAATGTAGGTGATTGTAAGCCGGGACAGTACAATTACTAATAGTTCTCTGAATGAGGTCAGAAGGGCATGGGACAATCCCAAATAGACATCCTGCTGACTGCTCTAATTTGAGTTTGTACTTGCACCACTGTTTACTCGGTATCTAGGTATTCCATCCGTGTATGTCGGGAGAATATTTAAAAGGGGATAATGCCTCGACCCCCTGTGTTAGATCTTAGATACCCCACAAGTCCTCACCCTCTCAGTATTAAGTTACACCACAAAAATAACTCCTGTGTTCTTTGTACTATAAGTGTGTAGACTACCACAGCTGTATACAGTGTACATAATAAAATAATTATATTTATGTTGTAACATATGCATTGTACATGTTTACATTGTCTATAAAGGTGGTTACACAACGCATATTATTATCCTTGAGATTTTAATCCTTCACTAGGGGAGGATGGAGAAGTTATACGAACGGCCATCTCTACTCCTTCACTAGGGGAGGATGGAGAAGTTATACGAACGGCCATCTCTACTCCTTCACTAGGGGAGGATGGAGAAGTTATACGAACGGCCATCTCTACTCCTTCACTAGGGGAGGATGGAGAAGTTATACGAACGGCCATCTCTACTTCTTCACTAGGGGAGGATGGAGAAGCTGAGGGAGGAGGTTGGTGTGAAAAATAGCTTGAGAAGCCGCATAAAATGGGCTGGACTCGTGGAAATAACGAAAGGGAACGGTAAACGAAGAAGGCGGATGCGCTTAGAGTGGAAGAAAGAAGGAGAAGAGAAAGACTGAGATGGGAGGACTGTGTGAGGAGAGCAACAACACTTTGTATGAAAAGCCTATCTGGGAAATTCAGTATTATAACGCAGGTAGGAATGTACTGCAGGATTTCGCCGAACGAGGGGACGTGGGGGTCTCGTTTGAGCTGACGTGATTGGCAACTTCTGCCAGCAAGTTCCACACTGGAGAGATTTTGAGCAATATACACGAAACACGGTTCGATCTTGCAAGTAGAGTGTGTATTCCAGCAATACGTTCCCACCACTCCCAAACATAATGGCCAATTTAAATCGGGGCCACACTGAAAACAGTATGTGTTTTACTCATGTGGCCATAACTCGTCTTCCAGATAGTGAATCTGAAGACAAGAAAGAATTTATTGATATTATTATTGATAAACCGCTGCAAATAAAAGGTTCCAACACATCGACGCGAAGCCGAGTGTTAGACGTCTGATGGCATAATTATATAACAGTGAACACTAAACATGGCGTTTACACTTTTGTCATTGACTTCAGATGTGGCGCCTTTTGGCGGATTAACAATGGGTAGTCCTTCGAGTAGACATTCCTCCGCCAGGTGCGCTGCCATGCATGAAGGATCTTTTTGGTCAGCGCAGTCCCTCAACGCCTCGCTGTGATCCAGGTTACCACGTTGAATTGATTGATTGTTTTTGTTATTAATAATTTGTGCAACTATGCGAAATAATACTAGGGATGTACTCAGGGGATTTGTCAATCAGGAAAAAACTATCTCAACAAAAATATACTTTCCAGTTTTTTTATCTAAGCGGATCCTCGACCCACCCACTCACGTCCTTTTTAACTGTTGGATTGTTTATATTTACAAAGCAAAACAGCGTTGTTATTCCACAACCAAAACATGTTATAAGCTTGCTGTTTCGAATGCACTGCTTTCTTTTTGTGTTGCTTATTTTTTTGTTGCTACCTGTTTACTCATTCACTCTCTCTTTCTCTCTCTCTCTCCCCACCCTCTCTCTCCCCCCCCCCTCTCTCTCTCGCTCTCACTCTCTCTATCTCTTTCTCGCGCTCTCTCTCTCTCTCTCTATCTCTTTCTCGCTCGCTCTCTCTCTCTCTCTCTCTCGCTCTCTCTCTCTCTATCTCTTTCTCGCGCTCTCTCTCTCTCTCTCTATCTCTCTCTCTCTCTATATATATATATATATATATATATATATATATATATATATATATTGCTCTCTCTCTCTCTCTTGTTCTCTCTCTCTCTCTCTCTCTCTCTCTCTTGCTCTCTCTCTCTTTCGCTTTCTCTCTCTCTCGCTTTCTCTCTCTTGCTCTCTCTCTCTCTCTCTCTCTCTCTCCCTCCCTCCCTCTCTCTCTCTCTCTCTCTCTCTCTCTCTCTCTCTCTCTCCCTCCCTCCCTCCCTCTCTCTCTCTCTCTCTCTCTCTCTCTTTCTCTCTCTCTCTATCTTATTCATAAAGCAATTCATATTGTAGTAATTGAAAGTGAATAGTCTCATTTGTGATATATGATGAGTGAATGGACAAATGGTTTCCGTATTTGTGGTCAGGTCGTCTCTCCGCCTGCGACATGCCCTACAGGCGCAGAGATCAGAAACATCCGGAGAACTTCTCCAGGTGTGTCATTTGTACAGGAAAGGCATATCCCTTGTGAAGTTCAAACAGAAGCGTCACAATGGGAGGGAAGGTCTCAAAAACATCAAAACAAGCCAGACGTACTTCATGGATAGTCCCTTTTCCACACAATTATTTTTTCTACTGAATTTAACTTTCACTTTATATGCCATACTGGATCTTATTAGGCAGTAATGCCCTGCACGGGTCTATAATTTGAGCCCGATCCCGGCCCGCAATTAGCAGTTAGAGTCCAGGCCGGGCCCAGGCCCGCAAAAATTCTTCAAGTCTAGCCCGCCCCAGGCCCGACTCAGACCGTTAATGTTTGGCCCAGGCCCGGTCCGGCCCGCACGTTTGAGGCGCAGGCCCTGCCCATACCCGCGGGCCAAAGACGGGTAAGCCTGCGGCCCGCAAGCCCGCGGCCCGTTAATTTTTTTAAATGATAAACCAATTATCTTATCATAACAACGAAACACAAATAAACTGTAATACTCACGCATTGTTTTATTAAATAACATAAAAAACATAATATATGAACATTGTATAAAGTCTACTTGTCTGCTGTCTACTGTCCATAGTGTGCTGGACGAGTTCTAGAAATCCAGCACCACCAACTGCTTCAAACGGACGAATATCCTGAAGAAAAATAATCAACTTTTTATTGTCATTACTATTAAGCATCATAACATATTTTATATATGGTTTTCATTTATTGGTTTATGGTTAAGGTAGGATATTTGTTCATCTAACCCCAGCTTAATCCTATTGCAAGCCATAACACTAATTTAAGTTGTTAATTTAATTAGCTCAACTAAGTTAACTTAATTTAATTAATTAATGTTACCAGTAAGGGCAGTTAATTTGGTATTAATTGATATTTCAACTAAATGTCACCCACTGGCACTGACACCCAGTGACATTTCCAGCAGTCCTGCAGTCACTAGGCGGAGACAGATCAGGTTTAGGGATGTGTGAATTAGCTCAAGTGTGAATGAATCAGTAATGGGGAAATTGTAGACACTAAACAGTAGACACTAGTTCACACAATGAATCAGTACTGGGGAAATTAACACAATTGAAAAATACCAACTACCAACTGGGGTGGGCACTGGGCAGTGGGCAGTTGTCAGTGAGCAGGTCATTCAGGCAGGCAAGATTTGGAGGGAAAACAATAGAATGTCCACTGGTAGGGTCAAAGGGTGATACGTTGATGGTTGATCATGGCTTGATTGCCTCTGCAAATATGTCTAAAGTAAACATTTGGGGTTGGCTACTTCCAGCCAAGTGAACTTATGGAGCCATTAGATCTATGCAAAAGGCTACATTCATACCACAAATATGCATTTGTAACATCTGTATTCTGTATGTACGATGTAGTAGTGATATGTACTGTGTAATGTGTGTGCTGTGTATGCAATACTATGCATTAAATTGCTATTATATGAAGTGTCTCTCTTAAAAGAATGCACATCATTAAAATTATATCATTGGAAATCCCATTGTTGAAAATAGGTTTTAACAAGATTTAACAAGATTTGCCATCCAAGCCAAAGGCCCAGATGGCAAGTGGACAAGGAAGCCATTGGCTTATCGAGAGTCCAACAATGTTCATCTACTTATAACCCGCCCTCCTGAGATATGTGTCAACCTTGTTAAACTACATTCCAATATATAAAGCACTGGTGTCATTCATACTTCCATGCAAGGTCTGAATTGGCAACTATGTAATACTAAAGATTGTAAACATTCATGAATCGGAAATACAATTTATAATTGTGGCGGTGGCGGTGGCAGTGATTGTGACGGTGATTGTGACGGTGGTTGTGACGGCGATTGTGACGGTGGCTGTGACTGTGATTGTGGCGGTGACTGTGTCTGTGATTGTGAAGTTGATTGTGACGGTGACAGTGATTTTGCCGGTGACTGTGACGGTGATTGTGATTGTGACGGTGACGGAGACGGTGACTGTGGCGCTAATAATGCCATTATGAATACAGAAGGATTCCTTTTCGTTTCCATCTCCGGTGTCTCTTCTGTATATCGGATCGAATTGCCTGATTTGTAATTAAGAAAGAAATAGTTTGGTTGCAACAGGCCAAATACTGGCACTGCCTTCAGTCGCAACTCGTAAAACCTGTCATCTAGGGGTTTGTCACATATTTCGGTGGAGGTCCGCGCAAAGTGGCTCAAAAACTAGGGGCGGGCCGTAAATTAAGCTCAACATAAGACTGTATGAAGTTTCCACAACTAAGAGACAACACTAAATATTAAGCATAAATATGTTTATAATGAATCAAAACATATCTGAAATGGTACAACTGAAATAAAGAAACCAACTCTACAACAGGTTGGCAATACCCTCAAAACAAACAAACAAAAAACAAGTTTACTTTTATGTTCACCGTTGAGGCTATTTCCCTTCAAGACCGTAACACAGACATCAGTGTTAATAAATTCGTCACAAACAGAAAGGCGTATTGCACACTTATATTACAATGTTCCGAAAACAAAAATAGTCACAGAAGCGCGCCCTATGACGCACAAAGTCAACGACACCCTGCGCGTCAATCTGCTGGGTTTAGTAGGCCGATAATTGATGTGGCCGTCGGTCGCATTGTCTCATGACCGCAGCGTTGCCGAGCTCGTTGTCGGCTGGACGATCAGTAGGCCGAATGTCAATAGGTCGTGGAGACGGCGACGTTTCGTGACGACGGCTGACCATAGAGTAGCATCATTAATCACCCCTCCACCCCCCCCCCATACTAACGGGTGTTCTATTTATATTTGTGCGGCTGACGCGGACGCTCTGATATCGCACGCGGGGAAGACAGCTGATCGGTTGACTGGACGCACAGTAGGCCAGCTGTCAATCAATATGACGACGGTTCATGCTGACGCACTGGTGTCACGCGCGCGCGCGGGGAAGGCAGCTGAACTGTGGCATGCAATCAGTAGTCAGCAGAAAACGAGATGCGGCCAATGCCGATATCTATGTCAAACAATGCGCAGTAATTACTTGCGTAGCATTGTGTTGTATGGCTTTTCACTCGCCTTTGTCAGTGCGAGCCAAGTTGTAGAGGGGTTGCGACTTCGCGATTAACCGCGTACTCATCATACCGGGCCTTGCTGGACATCATCGTTGGAACTCTAATGCCGCATTTGTGTGTTCTGGCCCCTCTCCTTAATACACGTTTCGTAGCGTCATATACCCATCGCTTGGTAACTTTCCCACCACATCCCAAGGTCGGCGTCAACCAATCAAAATTAATAAACATCTACGGACGGTCCCATTACTTTAATAGCCCTTTTACTATAATGTTCCACGCCAAAAGCTAAAACATCATGGGTACAATTATTGTATATAGGCCTAACAATAAACTTCCAATGTGGGCTCCCACACAACACTTAGATACAATTGCATAACTTGTTGATGCCATCCGTCTATATACACTCTAACATTTACCTCACCATGTCCGAGAAAATAGTTCATATAATAGCAACTCGCAGAAATGTGACAGGGTATTTCTATGGTCAAATAGTTAGTCATATCTCATAAAATGTCGTTGCATGTGCAGTGCCAGTACACTCCGTGCTGGAGTAGGGCTTGTCGTGAACATGGTAAATAATATTTGTCGTGCTATCAAACCGGGACAGGAAAAGAATCCAATTAAACTAAAAAGTAACCATATTGGAATTGTCTAAATCCCAATTTTCTTTTGCTTGGCCAGATATGTATGACCAAGGCATAACTTTTGTTTGCCTAGATATGTATGACCAAGGCGTAACTTTTGTTTGCCTAGATATGTATGACCAAGGCGTAACTTTTGTTTGCCTAGATATGTATGACCAAGGCGTAACTTTTGTTTGCCTAGATATGTATGACCAAGGCTCAACTTTTGTTTGCCTAGATATGTATGACCAAGGCGTAACTTTTGTTTGCCTAGATATATATGACCAATGCGTAACTTTTGTTTGCCTAGATATGTATGACCAAGGCTTAACGTTTGCTTGCCTAGATATTTATGACCAAGGCGTAACTTTTAAATGGCCTAGATACTGGCCTAAACGTCTTATAGCTACTTTCACACGTTTGGTTAACAAATAACAGCGTGTTAAAACGACCCGTATTTCCACACATGTATTTCTCAGTTATAGCACATCGCAGTCTTCGTTGTAAATAAAGAATTTATTGTGTAAGAAAAAATGTCCAGGTGACAACATTAAAAGTTTATGTAAATAATATTACACCGTAATACAAAATATTCAATTTCACAACCGGTAACATATCACATGCGTAATCAATAAACATGCAATTAAATTAGTATGTAGGAATATCACCAGTAAATCTTGATTAATGCCAAAAATTATAGAAAATACAACACACAACATGTATGATAGCAAAATCTGGTAAATAAAATAATCTGTAAATTAGTGCGTAGTAAATAAACATGTAAATAAATTAACATATATGAATATCACAAATAAATCTTGCTTAATGGCTTCTCAAATATATGTTTTGATATAGTAAATATGTATAATACAGATGTTAAAAAGTAACACTGATAAATATCTTACTATACAACCATTCTATGTTGACAACATCGATAAATGTTATAAAAGAGTAAAGGTTTCTGAACTGCCACATTTTTGCAAACGGTCAACGCTCTATAGAATCGGTTATGCATACAACATGTTACGTATAGAATAAGTTTCAATGTCAGAATAATAAACCGTGTAAAAAACATAGCAGCTCAATATAGCGCACATAAATTATAAAGTCATCTAATCATAGGCGTACATTACTAAACTTTTGTTGCGGGTCGCGCGTTTATGCGATTGTGTCAGCGCACATTGCATAAGAATTTTGTTGTTGCGATTCAATGTTCGAATTGTTCAACTGCCGTTGCGCCGGCCAAATCAACACGCAACTCGAGTTTTGTTGAGTTGCGGATCAGCCCACATTGCACGACTTAAACAATGTACGTCTAGCATAAGCAAAGGCAGTATAACGACAACATGTAGATAATGAGTACAGCATAATTAACTAATAACCTAATCAAAAAGTTGTACAAGATGTACAAAATATATTTTTGGTAAATTAATTAAATTCCTGAATTTCCGGGGCCAGCCCAGATCCCTCCGTGAACGCTAATGATATCTTCAACAAAAACAACCTATGCAATTCAATGCCGAAATTAACTTGTCTATACTGACTGACGACAAGGAATTCCCTCCAGCGCCATTTTGATAAAACCTTCTCTGATGTTGCGTCAGTTTACGGCATATTTCCCTATATTTGCCTTTTGATCCTTTTCCTTTCCACGACTCGCTTAGTGTTGTACGTTCAGCCCAGCGGCCAGACGGTCAACGACTTGACCAAAGTGTCTGGTCAAGTCATACAGGACGGTCACGGTGTAGAAACGCACGTACGGAAAAGTCGGTTTTTCTTTAGAAGATGGAGCCGCACTGGCGCGATGGTTGTCGGGTACTGCGATTCCTGATGACGTCAACTGAAACCAGAACATACACACGATGAATCATAATGAATAAATGTCGACATAATAATACGATTTAACAAGACTGCCACGCAACTCAACAATGGCTAGTGGACGTCATTAGCTGTTATCAGATATCAGCCATTTTTGTTTTTAACATAAACACTGTTTATACAACCAGTGCATAATTTGTCCCATTCATTTATTGTTACCTGTGAGAATGGGTACTTTCTTATGTCAAATCTACGCTGTTCTTTTACTAATGTTAATTCGTGCCCTTTAGTTCGACCATCTTTCTTATGTTTTGAAAAATTACTTTTATCAACCATTTTAACAACCATTTAATATTTAAGCACTGCATTGTCTGGTCTCGTCAAAATAACGTCATGCGATTCACATCAATGAAAAATATATAGCGTATGTCTTCGTAATTTAATAAACTTATCAACACAGTTGAATGAACCAGGTTCGATAATAAATCTACTTTAGTATGCGTTCAAGAGCAGGCCATACTCAGAGAATGAGTGAGGAGAGATTGACAAAGAGAGCGTGGAAAACAGAAGTGGATTGCAGAAGGAGAACAGGAAGATCAACTTTAAGACGGAGGGACAGCGTTAGGAGAAATGTCAAAAGGGTAGAGGTGAGCAGCCGAGAGTGGGAGAGAATGGAAAAAGATCACGATGGATGGCGACGACTCGTCAATGGGGCGAAAGCGATTAAGTGACCCCACCCTGCAAGGAACCACAAGGAAAGAGAAGGGTAGAATTAACCTACCGTGGCCCATAGCAGCTTGGTGAAATATCGCAGAGCCGTTTCCGTGTCTCTCATGTACGCCATCAGATGGCAGTACCTGTCTTCTTCAGGCTGAGTGGTGGTGGTGGTGGTGGACGAATGCCCACACGTGATTGTTTCATTGCAGGGTCTGGTCAGACGGCACACATAGTCAGTCTCCGTGATTTTAATGTTTGTAACCAGATGGCTGTAGTGGTACGACTCCGTCAGCAGCTTGCGCAGGCCCTGAAAATCGCAATAGAATGTGAAACAACTCGTATGTTTTACCAGTTGTGAGTTACTAGTCTATCATCTAAAGTAAGCAAACATGTTTTGCAATGATATATAGATCCCATATTACTGTAAGAGTGTGGCAAAACAATTACAACGGAACACAGAAGCAACATTAATGTGTGTTTTGATAGCAATGCTTAGAGTATCGCCGATAGAGTCAGAAAAGACTATAAAAACTATAAAAGAAGAGCTAACGATAAAAGGAAGATCGTGTGCGGAGTCATGAGAAAAATCTGAATTTCTTAGTCACGTGATGGGAAAGAAAATAGTAGAACATCCAGTGACAACGGGAAAGATTTAGTTAACAAGAAGCAGATGGCAGATAAGAATTAAAATCCCTGATGGTCTAGCTGCCTGGCTAGGAAGGAGCACAACGGAACTGTTAAAAGACACACGTAATCGTGGGAAATATAGGATTATGATGACATATGATTGTAACAAGCACGGCACCCGAAGGTGGTGATATTGAATCGCCAGTCAAAACATAGGTATACATGTGTAAAAACTCGCTGCATGGGATATTGAAAACATATTCAGGAAGAGTTCGATAATTGTCGTCCACTCGGTGCCAGGCTACATTCAAGTAAATCACTGACGCGTGCGTAAAACGAAACTTACACCGGATTTGTCTTGGAACAAACATGCGTCTTCAACACCTTTTTTTGTATTACGTGGCTTATTGGCGATATCCTGTATATTCAACGCACAGAATTACATCATTCGTCACAATCCATATGTGACACGTGAGTTGGTATCATTATAGCTAGTTTTCAATGCTTCTCTGTTAGTATCGCGATGTATCCCGTTTGGGAAAAAGCATTGTGGCGGTAAAACTGTGTTATTTTTCACGAACAATCATTTATTTGTATAGTCGGCGTCATATTATCTCACCAAAATGTTGGTATCAATAGAGTGCACAGTATTGCAATTTGTGAACTCCGTATAAGGGAATCGTGGACAACAGAATTATCCATTAAGTAGAATCAACTATATTGACTGGGACGTAATCATCCCACATTCCCGTTGTATTAAAATGCCCCGCTTTTATGAGTCAGCCGCTTAAAACTGCTTACTCAACTAGCCTATCGCAAATCCCGTTCGACGATGTCCAAATATGTAGTTTGTGAATAGTTTAAGTAACATCCGCATCTATTACTAGAATTTAAAATGTGCATTTTGTTCAACTCATCGAAAGAATTTACTTTAGTCGTTAGGTGTGTTAAGTACAGGATATTCAAAATGGTTTACACTTTGCGGATCAATGCCGATCATGGACGTCACCTCCATCCTCCTGCAGATTACATGACAAACTTACGAAATTTCATTAAGGGTATCATTCGTAGGTTTTAAACTTTTCCATTTTCACTTCAATTAATGTTTGACCAAACATTAAGTAACTGAATAGTTCGTCTGATGATTTCACACAAAAAACATACAACATTTGCACAAACGAGCTCGAATGTTGCAGTAGTCATTAATAAGATTTGATATTTCGCAAAATGAACTTGAAATGATATTAGTAAAAAAATCGAATTGAGGACGGACCTTTAATAGAATCAAATTGCTCTGGCCCTAAGTGATTCTATTAAGCGGAGTTCACTGCATTGACAGTTATTTTCGGTGTCACTGTAGTTAGTCATTTGTTAAAGTAACTGCAGACAAATATCCTACTTACGTTGATATTAGTCGACTCAGGTGTCGCTGTCGTTGTGGAGGCCACCGCTGATTGGTCGGTTCGCGGAGAAGATGCGCGTCCCTCCAGGATTTTCGCCGCGAGTCCCTCACATGACGTAATATCCGGTATTCTAGTCACGAGTTCCAAAAGGAACGGTTGTGTGCACTGCCGGAGAAGACAAGGTCATGATGGTATTGTGGTGGTGGAGGCGGTGGCGGTTGCGGTTGCGGTTGCGGTTGCGGTTGCGGTGGCGGTGGCTGTGGCGGTGGTGGTGGTGGTGGTGGTGGTAGTGGTGGTGGCTGTGGTGGTGGTGGTGGTGGCGGCGGTGGTGGTGGTGGTGGTGATGGCGGCGGCGGTTGTGGTAGTTATGGCGGTGACGGTGGTTGTAGTTATTCGTGGTGACGGTGGTTGTAGTTATTCGTGGTGACGGTGGTTGTAGTTATGGCGGTGACGGTGGTTGTTGTTATGGCGGTGACGGTGGTGGTGACTGCAGGATTGACAGTAGGGATCATTCCTCAGTTAGACTTCCTGGTGTGTTACAGACAAATATATGGCATAGTTAGTTTGGATATAGGAAGATTTAAAAATTCATATCATCTGATATAAGTGCATTTGAGCAGGGACATTGCCAGGTTTGCTGGTAGAAACCTTTTGACAGTGTAACTGTGGATTTTTAGATTATTTTAATAGGTAGAAGGATTTTTGGCTATTTTTTTCGCCACAACGCACGAGTACTTCATGCAGAAATTGGTAAACATTGACGGGTGTGGCAAGTTCAGACATTTTAAAAGAGTTAATACGTGATGTTGAATAAACTCCACCAGCCTGCCAATGAGATAATGATAACGGCAGGTTAAATACTTAAGACATTTTGATGATCCCGTTTTCTTATAATTGTGCAAAACGTTTACATGGTCACCAATAGGAAATGTCACTGTAGGCTGATCCCTGTAATAGTAGTCTAATGGTATTTGTTTTGCCGCGACGTAAACATAAAGAACAATTCAAATTAATAGGTATACTTACATAATGAGTAAAGCTCTCGTTTCCTCTTAACATCACGGCGATGGCCTGTCCGTGAAGTTGATCCATTGTCGTTGTGGTCACTGGAATACCTCTACAACCGGTCCACATCACGTGGCATATAGCCAGAGCGACATCTGTTGGGAAAACAAATAGAATACAATTAAACGTTACTAACGTAATACCCGAAATCACAACATTAAGTCCGATCGTTTTATCGTAAATTCATGTTAGATAGTACAAACACCGAGATCGCCTAAGCGTGTTTTAGTGAACCATGTTTTGTAAATATATTTTGCCCGTTATATGTTATTTTGAATGTTTCGGATGAATATCACTACATTGCAAGCGGAGTCGAACACAACTTTACGGATGTTATTGCAAAGGCGTCGGAACTGAGGGGGGGGAACAGGCCCCTCCACAATTTTAGATGAGGGGACTTGTGTACCCTCACCTCCCCCTCCCACAAATCCCCAATGTTTGCTAGAATTCAGGCGCGGATTTCTTAGGGGCACGTGACCCTCACCTCCACCCGAGGCCATGGCTCGCAGCCACCAACTTTGCTGACATTAAACGGCTTCCGACGCCTATGATACACCCATCACGTGATCTCGTGAACGCCTGGCCATGGCAAACGTAGTCCACAGCTATTGGAAACTGTGCACAGCTGGTCGCGAATATGCTGAACAGCTACGCCGATATTCACCAACGGAATGACGCACGATTTACTCAGGTGAAGGGTATCTGAAGGTTGAACTACCTAAAACTAGACTGCGATAATAAAGTCAGAATGTGGTACGCAACTATCACGAATTGTAAGTACCACGACAAACTCTGAACAGGTAACTCTAAATCCGCACTAAATTTACATAATACAATGCAATATAACAAAAAAACTGATATTACGCTGAAATGCCGCGCTACAACAACGCAATATGTAAAGAAAAACTCAATGCCGAGCTCGACAGCACAAAACCAAAGGGATAGGTTGTTTCAAACCGGTTTACAATATCAATTCATAAGGAGCGATCACGGGAGCGACGCTGCATAATAATGGTTGCTCGGTCGTAGATGTCGTTTGTTTTCGAAAAACCACAGCCTAATCGACAACAAATTACCAGCACATAATCGTTCTTACAATACTCACATATCTTGGCGATCATGATCAGCTTCTTGAGTTTGCACCTTGCCTACCGGACGACTCCGAGTCGCTGGTTTATAAGACATTTCGCAGGCGGATTTCCCCAGGGCACTTTCAGATGCTATAAACCTGAAGTGACGAAAGTTGGCCGCCCAACGGTTTGAATGGTTTCACTTTTGGAGCGATTCAGCACAATGTTAGATTATCTGCGCGTCTCTGACCACATTCGCTGCCGGATATGTGATCGATGACTCGACCGGCGCACGTGGTCAGTGGTTATAGTGGCGCGCGAAAAATGAAAGCAGCGTGGCCGACTCAGCTCGTCTAGCTGAGAATGGTTTGGACGCAGTCCTGCGGTAGCGAATGGCGAGTAGGGCCCTTAGCAAAATTCAACATAGAATTATACATATTATAGTGGAATTGGAAATATAAACAATTTAATTATACAGATCTTATATAGACTTAGTTTACGTCTAGTTAAATTTTCAAATGATTTGTATACAGTTTTATAAAATTTAATAGAATTTTAAACAATAATTTTGTCTTCACCAAAAAAAATCCTGTAGAAAATTCTTTAAAAAATACTGAAGATTTCTGATAAGGGAGCATATAGCCCCAATTTCTTTCTTGATTCGAATCCTTATTGCCTCGTTTAACGGGTTTCTTTTTTAATCTAGCTTTATTGATGAATAAGACGCTGTGTGCTGCGTGGTTTCTATGGAGTGTGTTGAGCCGGCCATATGTACCTTTACGATTGCCTGTTTGGGCGTTCGTTCGTGAAATTTGGTTTGTTAACAAAGTTAAAACTTCCGTTCAAAACAATATTAAATGTGTGCACTTTCCTTCTGGCGTAGCAGCACGCAGTGAAATCTGCGCTTTCGCGTGAACTGATAATTCGCGTAACAACAGATATTTTAAAACTGCATAATTTGGAGGGAAAGGCGCGATGGTTAGCACCGTTCTGCTCCAGAATCTTTTACAATAGCAGTGACGTATTTAGCCCCTCCGCCCCCCGGCTTAACGTTTTAATTTTTTTGTACGTAATCTGTTGCGCCAGCATGGTAAACTAATGTGTGACTAAACTTGCCCCCATGTAAAGCGATTTCCATTGGTTAACAGAAGGACTGTTTTATGGGACACGGCGACACTGAATGTATTAGTATTTATGACATATTTTGGCTGGTTAATCCTAATATCCATGCAAATTCTTTCTATCGAAATTTTACACCTTTTACTATTAAAAATACACGAATAGGCGATGAATTAAAATATGCTAGTTTTACGACATGTTTAGATACCGATTTACTGTAATAAAATACATATCAATAAATGTTTAGCTTTGAAAGCGAAATATGACATGTGTTTTTCAACAGATGACGTATGGTCTGTAACATTTTCTTTCCCCCAAATATATTACAGTATAATAAAGATTAAAACACGAAAATTTCTACGAGAATTTGTGCATTTTATCAATATGCTGGTTTCGTAGTAATTAACCCATGAAAATCGTTGTACCTTCCCCTTAACTGGTCAGGCGACGCGTTGGTAATTCGGCCGTGTTTAGACGTAGATGCGTATAGTATTGCGTAATATCGTGCGGGCGGTGCTATCATAAAAGACTGATGTGGGAAAATCTCGGCCGAGCGAATTGTGGTCACCGCAGACGTGTTTATGATTTTCCTAAAATTCGGGACTGTCCCCAGTGTTTTTTATATAGCCATGTCACGTGTTTTCGTACCATCCATAAACCAGTACTGTTGAACTCCCTTTTGCACTGCTTGTCTACGTGTCTGTGTGTAATTCACGTTTCTGTGACTAGAACGAAGGCTGTTATTAAAAACATTAGCGTAACTGATTTAGCCCATCATGAATCAGGTTCTTTGATGCTCACATCTTTAGCGCGTGAATAGCTTTACGGTTCTTAATCAATTCGAATTTTTGCTAGTCTCATTTCAAATTAAGTTTGCAAAAAACCAAACCTACCTAGTGTCCACTGCAACATACTAGCGCTACAACCACCAAACCAAACCTACCTAACGTCCACTGCAACATACTAGCGCTACAACCACCAAACCAAACCTACCTAACGTCCACTGCAACATACTAGCGCTACAACCACCAAACTAAACCTACCTAACGTCCACTGCAACATACTAGCGCTACAACCACCAAACCAAACCTACCTAACGTCCACTGCAACATACTAGCGCTACAACCACCAAACCAAACCTACCTAACGTCCACTGCAACATACTAGCGCTACAACCACCAAACCAAACCTACCTAACGTCCACTGCAACATACTAGCGCTACAACCACCAAACCAAACCTACCTAACGTCCACTGCAACATACTAGCGCTACAACCACCTAACCAAACCTACCTAGTGTCCACTGCAACATACTAGCTCGTTTGTGCAACTTTTGTGTGTAGTTTATACTAAACATGTAAAATTATGTTAAGAGAAAAATAAAAACGTCCAGCTCTGTACCGCTAAAACGATACGTTACTACAGTATCATGATATTAGCAACAAAAATTTATATATTATTTGATGCATTAGACTTAAATTCAAATTCAAGTGAAACCCCAGTAACAATGCGCGCAACAAATCCGGAAGCGCAATTTTTATCAATAGTGAAATAATTAAGTGCCCACACCAAAGGCGCTGTCATTAAAACATAATTCATATCCACGTTCAACGGCGATATGCCTGGACACATCACAACCGGTGCGCAGAAAAAAACTCACAGGAATAAAATCACGGCAAAACTACACAGCTTTGGCTAGGAAAACAATCAGAGGAAATGAAGTCGTAATTTTTTATTCGAAGGATGTACACTAAATATAATCATTGTTAATTGAGCATAATGAAGTTTGATGATTAAGACGAATATTCGAAGAAACTCTGTGCCACAGTTTTGCACGTTTTCACTTTAAATATAGTTGGCAACTGTTGCACTGTAAAGTTCAGTGAATGAAAAACATTGAATGTCAACGTTAATGTAGGTTGCTGTTTGTTGGGATATTACAATTACTAATAGTTCTCTGAATGAGGTCAGAAGTGTGTAGAGCACTCCCAAATAGACACGTGGTTGACTGTTCTAGTTTGGGTTTTACCTGTACCACTGTAGGCTCGGTATCTAGGGATTTTAAATTCCTTTACGTCGGGAGAATAGTAGAAATAAAAAAACGGGGATATGGTCTGATACATGTTCGTGTTTGCAGGTATGTTACAACGTGGGTGGTCTTTTTCACCTGCTGAATTATGTTAGTCTATTTTAATATGGGACAAGAATGTGTACTATCAAACTCATTTTATTGTTACACATGGCCCGAAATTCTTTAATTTGGGTTGAAATTTTTTAAAATATACCTTCTTGGTTTGTATGTATATGCTCACGGATCATTATTATTGGGATGAACTTCAGCTTTATCTGTCCTTCATTGTTCTGCATGTGCTAAAATCTGCCTGATGTTATTTTCCTTCACTGTTGTCGTTTGGCCGGACGCGCCTTAGACTCATTACCGCAGTGATTTATTTTCCGTCCGTTTTTCTTTAACCGCACATCGAAGGTGGACGCCGTGTCTTGTTGGTCGTTATCTTCCGTCTCGTTTTACATCCGTGTCGTAAAGTGTGGTTTTTGCTACCCGTTTCCTTGTTCTGTTCGCAAAGGTTCGCCCTGATTCCAGATTCATTCTCTTTCACTCGGAAACCTAGTCGCTTTTTCAAAGGTCGAAACGTTCCCTGACTATCGAATGCTTGCGGACTACAGAAATATCCCACCGCGCCCACCTAAATGAGCAACGGTTTACGGGCGCTTCCCCACAATCAATTTCCCCTCTAATCTGTTCCTCGTCTTTGTAGGCGCTTCCCCACAATGCAACCGCAGTCTAGTTCCTTGTCGTTTGTGACACAATTCTTGCGTGCAAGGCGAAGCGCACAGTAACCGGGCGCGGGAGAATTCCGGAAGGTAAATTGTGTCATTAATATAGTACTCGCCCAGGCCAAAGGCGCTACAAAGGAAAACTTAATGAGGTCAGAAGGGCACTCGAGGTCAACGTGAATGTAGGTGATTGTAAGCCGGGACAGTACAATTACTAACAGTTCTCTGAATGAGATCTGGTTTTTTTCTATGGTCAAATAGTTAGTCATAACTCATACAATGTCGTTGCCGACAAACCGGGACAGGAAACGAATTCAGTTAGAATAAAAACTTACCATATTTTGAATTGTTTAAATCCCAATTTTCTTTTGCTTGCCTAGATAGGTATGACCAAGGCGTAACTTTTATTTGCCTAGATATTTATGACCAAGGCGTAACTGTTAAATGGCCTAGATACTGGTCTAAACGTCTTATAGCTACTGTAACACGTTTAATTAACAAATAGGTAACAGCGTGTTGAAACGACCCGTAATTCCACACATGGGTTTCTCAGATATAACACATCGCAGTCGACATTGTAAATAAAGTATTTATTATATAGGAAATTCCAGGTGACAACATACAAAGGTTATGTAAATAATATTACACAATAATACAAAATATTCAATTTCACAATCGGTAACATGTCACATGCGTAGTACATCAACTTGAAAATAAATTAGTATGTAGGAATATCACCAATAAATCTTGATTAAAGCCAACAATGATATGAAATAAAACACACAACATGTATGATAGCAAAATCTGGTAAATAAAATAATCTGTCAATTAATGCGTACTACATAAACATGTATATAAATTAATATATATTAATATCACAAGTAAATCTTGCTTAATGGATTTTCTAATATTATATGTTTTGATATAGTAAATATGTATAATACAGATGTTAAAAAGTAACACTGATAAATATCTTTCTATACAACCATTCTATAATGACAACATCGGTAAATGTTAAAAAAGAGTAAAGCTCTCAGAACTGCCACATTGCTGCAAACGGTCAACGCTCTATAGAATCAATTATGTATACAATATGTCACGTATAAAATAAGTTTCAAAGTCAGAATAATAAACCGTGTAAAACACACGTTTCATAGCAGCTCAATATAGTGCACAAATATTATAAAGTCATCTAATCGTAGGCGTATATTATTAAACTTTTGTTGCGAGTCGCGCGTTTGTGCGATTGTGTCAGCGAACATTGCATAATCATTTTGTTGTTGCGATTCAGTGTTCGAATCGTTCAACAGCCGTTGCGCCGGCCAAATCAACGCGAGTTTTGTTGAGTTGCGGATCAGCGCACATTGCACGACTGATCAGTTTTAAGTAAAATAAACACTAAATTAGCAACACAAGTTAAGCAATGTACGCCTCGCATAAGCCGAGGCAGCATAATGACATAATGTAAATAATGATTACAACATAGTTAACTAACAACCTAATCAATCAGTTGTACAAGATGTACAAAGTACATTTTTGGTAAATTAATTAAATTCTTGAATTTCCGGGGCCAGCCCAGATCACTCCGTGAAAGTAAACAATACCTTCAAGAAAAACGAACTATGCAATTCAATGCCGAAACTAATTTGTCTATACTGACTGACGACAAGAATTCCCTCCAGCGCCATTTTGGTAAAACCTTCTCTGATATTGCGTCGCTTTACGGCACATTTCTCTATATTTATCCTTTGATCATTTCTTTGGACACAACTCGCTTAGTGTTGTACGTTCTGGCCAGCGGCCAGACGGTCAACGACTTGACTAAAGTGTCTGGTCAAGTCATACAGGACGGACACAGTGTCGAAACGCAGGAACGGCAAAGTCGGTGTGACGTCAGAAGGTGGGACCGCATTGGCGTGATGGTTGTCGGGTACTGCGGTTCCTGATGACGTCATCTGGAACCAAAACATCCACACGATGAATCATAATGAATAAATGTCGACATAATAATACGATTTAACAAGACTGCCCCGAAAATCAACAAAGGCTAGTGGACATATATCAGCCATTTTTGTTTTTAACATAAACACTGTTTATACAAACAGAACATAATTTCTCCCATTCATTTACTGTCGCGTGTGAGAATGGATACTTTCTTATGACAAATCTACGCTGTTATTTTACTAATGCTAATTCGTGCCCTCCAGAGCAGGCCATACTCAGAGAATGAGTGAGGAGAGGTTGACAAAGAGAGCGTGGAAAACAGAAGTGGATGACAGAAGGAGAAGAGGAAGACCAACATTAAGAAGGAGGGACAGAGTTAGGAGAGATGTCGAAAGGGTAGAGGTGAGCAGCCGAGAGTGGGAGAGAATGGAAGAAGATCGCGACGACTCGTGGATAGCGCGAAACCGATTAAGTGACCCCACCCTGCAAGGTACCTCGGGGAAAAAAGAAGGGTAGAAATAACCTACCGTGAATTTTAGCAGCCCCGTGAAATGTCGCAGTGCTGTTTCCGTGTATCTCAGGTACGCCATCAGATGGCAGTACCTGTCTTCTTCAGGCTGCCTGTAGGACGAATGCCCACACGTGATTGTTTCATTGCAGGGCATGCCCAGTTGTCTGGTCAGACGGCACACGTAGGCAGTCTCCGTGATTTTAATGTTTGTAACCAGATGGCTGTAGTGGTACGACTCCGTCAGCAGCTTCCGCAGGCCCTGAAATCTCAATTGAATGTGACACAACTCGTACGTTTTACCAGTTGTGAGTTACTAGTCTAACATTTAAAGTAAGGAAACATGTTTTGCAATTCTATGTAGATCCCATATTATTAAAAGAGTGTGAAAAAACAATTACAGCAGAATATAGAAGCAACATTAATGTGTGTTCTGATAGCAATGCTTAGAGTATCGTCGATAGAGTCAGAAAAGAAAGGTAATGAAGACATTCTAAGAAGAGCTAACGATAAAAGGAAGATCATGTTCGGAGTCAGGAAAAGAAAAACAGAATTTCTACGTCACGTGATGAGAAAGAAAAACTAGAACATCCAGTGACGACGGGAAAGATTTAGGGAACAAGAAGCAGATGGCAGCTAAGAATTAAAATCCCTGATGGTCTATCGGCCTGGCTAGGAAAGAGCACAACGGAACTGTTAAAAGACACACGTGATCGTGGAAAATGTAGGATTATGATGATATATGACTGCAACAAGCACGGCACCCAAAGATGGTAATAATGAATCGCCAGTCAAAGCATAGGCCTATATGTGTAAATACCACTCGCTGCGTGGGACATTGAAAAACATATTCAGGAAGAGTTTGATAATTGTCGTCAACTCAGTGCCAAGCTACATTCAAGTAAACCATTGACGCGTGCGTAAAACGAAAATTACACCGGATTTTTCTTGGTAAAAACATCCGTCTTCAACACCTTTTTTGCATTACGTGGCTTATTGGCGATATCCTGTATATTCAATGCACATAATTACATCATTCGTCACAATCCATATGTGACACGTGAATGGATATCATTATAGCTAGTTTTCAATGTTTCTCTGTTAGTACCGCGATGTATCCCGTTTGGAAAAAAGCATTGTGGCGGTAAAACTGTGTTATTTTACACGAACAATGGTATATTTATCACGAACAATGATACATTTGTATAGTCGGCGACATATTATCTCACCAAAATGTTGGTATCAATAGAGTGCACGGTATTGCGATTTGTGAACGTCGCATAAGGGAATCGTGGACAACAGAATCAGCCATTAAGTAGAATAAACTATTTTGACTGGGACGGAATCATCCCACATTCCCGTTGTATTAAAATGCCCCGATTTTATGAGTCAGCCGCTTAAACTGCATCAACTGATCTAACCTATCGCAAATTCGGTTCGATGATGTCCAAATATGTAGTGTGTGAAAAGTTTTAGTAACATCCGCAGTTTATTATTAAAATAAAAAATGTGTATTTTGTTCAACTCATCGAAAGAATTTACTTTAGTCGTTAGATCTGATACGTACAGGATATTCAAAATGGTTTACACTTTGCGGATCAATGCCGATCACGGACGTGACCTCCTCTTTCAGATTACATGACAAAGTTGCGAAATTTCACCAAGTGTATCATTCGTGAGTTTTCAGCTTTTCCTTTTTCACTTCAATTAATGTTTGACTAAACATTAAGTAATTTAATAGTTCGACTGACGAATTCACACAAAAACATACAACATTTGCACAAACGAGCTCGAACGTTGCAGTAGACGCTAATAAGATTTGATATTTCGCAAAGTGAGCTTGAAATGATATTAGCAAAAAAAATCGAATTAAGGAGGGACCTTTAATAGAATCAAATTGCTCTGGCCCCAATTGATTCTATTAAACGGAATTCACTGCATTGACAGCTATTTTCGGTATCACTGTAGTTAGTCATTTGTTAAAGAAACTGCAGACAAATATCCTACTTACGTTGATATTAGTCGACTCAGGTGTCGCTGTCGTTCTGGAGGCCACCCCTGATTGGTCGGTTCGCTGAGAAGATGCGCGTCCCCTGAGCTGCAGGATTTTAGCCGCGAGTCCCTCACATGACGTAATATCCGGTATTCTAGTCACGAGTTGGCGCAGGAACGGTTGTTTGCACTGCCGGAGAAGACAACGTCATGGTTGTATAGTTATGGTGGTGGTGGTGGTGGTGGTGGTGGTGGTGGTGGTGGTGGTGGTGGTGGTGGTGGTGGTGGTGGTGGTGGTGGTGGTGGTGGTGGTGGTGGTGGTGGTGGTGGTGGTGGTGGTGGTGGTGGTGGCGGCGGCGGTTGTGGTAGTTTTGGCGGGGCGGTGTTTGTAGTTATGATGGTGACGGTTGTGGTGACTGCAGGGATTGAAAGTAGGGAAAAAAAAAATTATTTTTATAGGCCGAAGGATGTTTGGCAATTTTTCACCATAACGCACGAGTGCGTAGTAATTCATGCAGAAATTGGTACACATTGACGGGTATGGCACGTTCAGCCATTTTAATAGAGATAGTAATATGTGATGTTGAATAAACTCATAAACATTTAAGAAATTTTGATGGTCTCGTTTTCTTATAATCTGTGTCACTGTAGGCTGATACCTGTAATAGTAGTCTGGTGGTATTTGTTTTGCCGCGAAGTAAACATAAAGAACACTTCAAACTAATAGGTATACTTACATAATGAGTAAAGGTTTCGTTTCCTCTTAACTTCACGTCGATGGCCTGTCGGTAAAGAGAATCCATCCAGTAACCTTCGTCAACTCTTTCGGTTGTCGTTGTGGCCAGTGGAATACATCTACACTCGGTCCACATCACGTGGCGTATAGCCAGAGCGACATCTGTTGGGAAAACAAATAGAATACAATTAAACGTTATTGACGTAATACCCGAAATCACAACATTATGTCCGATCGTTTTATCGTAAAGTCATGTTAGATAGTACAAACACCGAGATCACCTAAGCGTGTTTTAGTGAACCATATTTAGCAAATACATTATGCCCGTTATATGTTATTTTGAATGTTTCGGGAAGAATATAACTACATTGCAAGCGGACGCGAACATAACTTTGCGGATGTTCTTGCAAAGGCGTCGGAACCTAAGGGGGACCTGGCCCACAATTTTAGATAAGGGGGCTTATGTATATGTTGTCCCCTCCCCCTCCCATAAACCCCAATGTTCGCTAGAATTCAGGCACGGATTTCTTAGGGGCATGTGACCCTCACCTCCAACCGAAGCCATGGCTTGCAGCCAACAACTTCGCCGCTCCACTACTAAACAAAAATTAAACGACTTCCGACGCCTATGATGCGCCCATCACGTGATCTCGTGAACGCCTTGCCATGGTATAACGCAAGGTTTACTCAGGTGAAGGGTATCTGAAGATTGAACTACCTAAAAACTAGACTGCGATAATGAAGTCAGAATATGGTACGCCACTATCACGAATTGTTATTACCACGACAAACTGTGAACAGGTAACTCTAAAGCCGCACTAAATTGGCATAATACAATGCAATATAACAAGAAAAACTGATATTACGCTGAAATGCCGCGCTCGATAGCACTTCAAAACCAAAGGGATAGGTTGTTTCAAATCGGTTTACAATATCAATTCATGAGGAGTGATCACTCGAGCGACGCTGCATAATAACGGTTGCTCGGTCGTAAATGTCGTTTGTTTTCGAAAAACCACAGCCTAAACGTCAACAAATTACCAGCACTAAGTTGTTCTCGCAATACTCACATATCTTGGCGATCATGATCAGCTTCTTGAGTTTGCACCTTGCATACCGGACGACTCCGAGTCGCTGGTTTATAAGACATTTCGCCGGCGGATTTCCCCAGGGCACTTTCAGATGCTATAAACCTGAAGTGACGAAAGCGGGCCACCGAACGGTTTGAATGGTTTCACTTTTGTAGACGATACAGCACAATGTTGGAATGTCTGCGCGTCCCTGACCACTCTCGCTGCCGGATATGTGATCGATGACTCGACCGGCGCACGTGGTCAGTGGTTATAGCGGCGCGCGAAAAATGAAAGCAGCGTGGCCGACTCAGTTCGCCTAGCTGTGAATGGTTTGGACGCAGTCCCGCCGTATCGAATGGCGGGTAGGGCCCTTAGCAAAATTCAACATACAATTCTCCGTAGCATAGTGGAATTGGGAATATAAAAATAGAATACTATATATCCTATATTGACTTAATTTACGTCTACTTAACTTTTCTAATATTTTGTATACAATTTGTAGGATTTAATATAGTTCTACAGAGCATAGCTGAATATTGTACTGAAAACTATGGAAAGCTACCAATTCTATAGAAATGTCCGTAAATATTCTATAGAGTATTGTATATAAATCCAATAGAATATATTATAAATATTCTCTACATGTTTTTTCTGAGTTGTACACAATAATATCGTCTTCACAAAATATCCTATAAAATATTCTAAAAAAAATACTGACGATTTCTGATAAGGGAGCCTATAGCACCCATTTCTTTCTTGATTCGAATCCTTATTGTCTCGTTTAACGGGTTTCTTCTTCTTTTATCTGGCTTTATTGATGAATAAGACGCTGTGTGCTGCGTGGTTTCTATGGAATGTGTTGCGCCGGCCATATGTACAGTTAAGATTGCCTGTCTGGGCGCTCCTTCGTGAAATTTGGTTTGTTAACAAAGTTAACACTTCCGTTCAAAAAATATTAAATGTGTGCATTTTCCTTATGGTGCAGCAGTGCGCAGTTGTTTCAAAGCTGTATAACTTGGAAGGGAAAGGCGCGATGGTTAGCCCCGATCTGCTCCAGAATTTTCTTTACATTAGCAGTGGCGTATTTAGCCCACCCGGCTTCACTTTTTTATTTTTTCGTATGTAATCTGTTGCGCCAGCATGGTAGACTATTGTGTGACTAAGCTTGCCCCCTCCAACCCCCTTCCAGCCCCCCCCCGCCCTCCGCCCCCCTTCCGCCTCCCCCCATTTGGCCTCATCATTTGCGACATCATATCTAGACACACCACTGTGCATTAGCGGTGCCCCCCCCCCAATTCCCGTCTACTAACGGGTCTATGCTACTAACGGGACTATATGTATTTATGTAACACGCAATAAACTGTTATTTCGTGATTCAACGTGTGGATTTCACTTGTGGTCATCCCAGATGTAAATGGGAATGTAATGCGATTTCCAATGGTTAACAGAAGGACTGTTTGATGGGATACGGCGACACTGAATGTATTAGTATTTATAACATATTGGCTGGTTAATCATTTTACTAAAAAAACACAAATTGGCGATAAATTAAAATATGCTAGTTTTACGACATATTTAGATACCGCTTTACTGTAATAAAATACATACCAATAAATGTTCATATCTGTAGCACTTGAATAGTCTGTCATGTGATCAGCGAAAGGACGGAGGTCACGTCCATGATCAGCATTGAACCACACAGTGTTTACTATTTTCGATATGCACTATTTTGAACCTTACCAGATCTAACGACTAAAGTCAATTCTTTCGATGATTTGAACAATAATAGGCATTCTTTTATTAAGTTTACTGCGGATGTTACATAAACTATTCACACAATACACATTTGGACACCAATTAACCAGATTTGCGATAGGCTAAATCAGTTGAGGAAGCAGTTTTAAGTAATATGCGCAGTCGGTTTAATATACATACGATTTATTACAATAATTGGTATAGTTGACATTGATGGTTAAATCGGGTAAATTGCAAATATGTAAAAAAAACTTATGTCATTGTATATAGAACCGGACTACTTTAACCGAATTATCACATTGGCGTAATAACCTTCTGGTTCTTGCCGATTGTCGTATGGACACAGACATATGACAGGATCCAGTCAACATTAATGTAACATTTTGTCCAATGATTTCATAACAAATAAACTAACACATTTCCAGAAAGGAGCTAGCACGTCATAGTGGATACTATATGGGTTTGATTTTGTGCGAAATCTAAAACGAAATCTGACGAAAGCCTATCATATAAATTAGAACTAAAATAACAATTCCTGTTAAATAAATAGCTAATTTTAGTTAGCTAATGCAGCTAGCGATAATTTTTTTTACCCGGCATGGCACTAAAACTGTACAATCATTAATCGCTGAAAATATGTTTTCAAACACTTTTGGCATTAGTTCATTTACCTCCCGGTTGTTACCCTGCCATTTATCCACTTCGTGCATTTACTATTTACCCCTGAATACACCAGTCCCCCTGCCAGGTCGACCTATTCAAACGTGTATTTGTCAGCTGCAGTGTTAACCAATGATATCAGGCGCATTCGGTTCAGTTCGAACTATTAAAACGTGTTTTTGTCAGTTGCAATGTTAGCCTATGATATCAAGTTTTCGGGAACTTAATTGGCTTTAGCCCGGTCGTCGCTGGTCGGACGGGTAATGGCAGGCATTTCCTTGAATTGCTCTTTGAAGTTAGCGCGCGCGCGCCTTGTTCCTGGAAACAAGTCCGACCAAGAGAGCATGTGGAACGAAGTACAAATGATTCAGCGTACTTCCACAAGTTGTGTAGGACACGTGCCGGGGTAGAGTAACACCCACTGCTACCACTGGCTCGTGAGGGTCAACTACAGTACATTTAACGGATGATATAGATTTGCCATATTTGTTAGGAATTGTATTGTAGAATATTGTGGAATGTTTACAGTATTGTAGTTTAGAATATACGGACATTGTGTTTCGTAACCATTGCGGTAAAACGAGTGGGAGCTCGTGCGTCAACTACATACCGTAAATGTCACTTTGACCTCATCACATATAAGGATGACATTGCATATGAAATGTACACCACACATATCACAAAGATATCCAATGCACATGGAATGTAGAACACATATATCACAAAGATATCCATTGCACATGGAATGTAGAACACACATATCACAAAGATATCCATTGCACATGGAATGTACAACACATATATCACAAAGATATCCATTGCATATGGAATGTACTTCACACATATCACAAAGATATCCATTGCACATGGAATGTACAACACACATATCACAAAAATATCCATTGCATATGGAATGTACTTCACACATATCACAAAGATATCCATTGCATATGGAATGTACTTCACACATATCACAAAGATATCCAGTGCACATGGAATGTACAACACACATATCACAAAGATATCCATTGCACATGGAATGTACAACACACATATCACAAAGATATCCATTGCATATGGAATGTATTTCACACATATCACAAAGGTATCCATTGCACATGGAATGTAGAACACACATATCACAAAGATATCCAATTTAAGGCATTGATATCATTACGTTTTATTGAAGATATTACTTCTCAATTTAAAATAGATCCTCAATATCAATTGTTAATTTAAATCAATGGTTAACACGATCTGAGCATATATCCGACCCATATATATAGCATGAATCGAAACGACAAACATTTAGCAAGACATACACCGATGTATTTACACATGTCCGTGCATCAATGATATGTTTAATCGGTGTACACGTACCGTGACATACGACTCGGTACTTACTCGATGCGTTTGTCAATATTGACAAACGGCAACGTAAATACCACGCTGTAGATTGCGGTGTTGAGAATACTTTGTTCTCCTCGATAGAATATAGGAAAATAAATCCCATGACGTCATGTCGTAGCAAAATATATCTTCACATATTTGCAAGGTGATTTTACGGGGAAATATACCACCCTTTGCAATATAGTAATACACTAATCTTAGACAGAATGACAAGTGGCATAGAAAGCCGGTTTTGCGGTCAGTGCTAGTATCGCGCTCGGCCCTAATTGGTTGTGGCGGTGTATCCTTGATCGCTTCCTTTCTTAATTGTTGCACTGTAAAAATCAGTGAATGAAAAGCACTGAACGTCAACGCTAATGTTGGTTGTTGTTTGTTGAGATATTACAATTACTAATAGGTCTCTGAATGAGGTCAGAAGGGTGTAGAGCAGTCCCAAATTGACACGTGGCTGACTGTTCTAGATTGGGTTTTACCTGTACCACTGTAGGTTCGGTATCTAGGGATATCAAATTCCTGTACGTCGGAAGAATACTAGAAATAAAAAAACGGGGATATGGTCTGATGTATGTTCGTGTTTGCAGGTATGTTACAACGTGGGTGGTCTTTTTCACCTGCTGAATTATGGTAGTCTATTTTAATCTGGAATAAGAATGTGTACTATCAAACCTATTTTATTGTTCACACATGGCCTGAAATTATTTAATTTGGGTTGAAAAAAAATATAAATTTACCTTCTTGGTTTGTATGTATATGCTCACGGATCATTATTATTGCGATGAGCTTCAGCTTTGTCTGTCCTTCTTTGATCTGCATGTTCCAAAATCTGCCTGATTATTTTCCTTGTGTGTTATCGTTTGGCCGGACGCGCCTTAGATATATAAATCCAATAGAATATATTATAAATATTCTATACATGATTTTTCTGAGTTGTACACAATAATATCGTCTTCACAAAATATCCTATAAAATATTCGACAAAAAAATACTGAAGATTTCTGATAAGGGAGCCTATAGCACCCATTTCTTTCTTGATTCGAATCCTTATTGTCTCGTTTAACGGGTTTCTTCTTCTTTTATCTGGCTTTATTGATGGATAACACGCTGTGTGCTGCGTGGTTTCTATGGAATGTGTTGCGCCGGCCATATGTACAGTTAAGATTGCCTGTCTGGGCGCTCGTTCGTGAAATTTGCAGTGATGTATTTTCCGTCCGGTTTTCTTTAACCGCACATCGAAGGTGGACGCTATGTCATGCTGGTGGTCATATTCCGTCTCGTTTTTACATCCGTGTCATAAAGTGTGGTTTTTGCTACCCGTTTCCTTGTTCTGTTCGCAACGGCTCGCCCTGATTCCAGATTCATTCTCTTTCACTCGGAAACCAAGTCGCTTTTTCAAAGGTCGAAACGTTACCTGACTATCGAATGCTTGCGGACTACAGAAATATCCCACCACGCCCACCTAAATGAGCAAAGGTTTGTTTGTGCTTCCCCATAATCAATTTCCCCTCTAATTGGTTCCTCGTCTTTGCTGGCGCTTCACCCACAATGCAACCGCAGTCTAGTTCCTTGTCTTTTGTGACACATTTCTTGCGTGCACGGCGAAGCACAGTAACCGTGCGCGGGAGAATTCCGGAAGGCAAATTGTGCCATTAATATAGTACTCGCCTACGTCAAAGGCGCTACAAAGGAAAACGCACGTTATTATAGCTAAGAACTTCACCCCTCGAGGTCAACGTGAATGTAGGTGATTGTAAGCCGGGACAGTACAATTACTAACAGTTCTCTGAATGAGGTCAGAAGGGCATGGGACAATGAGGTCAGAAGGGCATGGGACAATGAGATCAGAAGGGCATGGGACAATGAGATCAGAAAGGCATGGGACAATCCCAAATAGACATCCTGCTGACTGCTCTAATTTGAGTTTGAACCTGCACCACTGTTGCCTCGGTATCTAGGGATTCCATCCGTGTATGTCGGGAGAATATTTAAACGGGGATAATGCCCCGTCCTCCCCCTTTGTGAGATCCTAAATACCCCACAGGTCCTCACTCTCTGAGTAATAAGTCACACCACAAAAATGCATTATACATATTTACATTGTCTATAAAGGTGGCTACACAACGCATTATTACCCTTGAGATTTTCATTTTGTTTTTCATCCGTATTTCCAGCAGGAGAATCTCCATAATCCTAACTATTTAACTTATTGGAACTAACTCAACACTCGGTCTGTATGATGTGTGAATATCTTGTGTTATCATAATAAAAATATTTGTTGACAATCTACATGAAGCGTTATACCTTGTGTTAATAATAAGTAATAATACACGGTTCTTTCATTGCTATATACGTACTATACAGATTAAAGTTCTTCACAATAAAAATAATGCATCAATAAAAATACACATAATTATGCTTATAATCCAATATTAAAAAACATATATTATGTTATGCTATGTTGTGCTATGTTGTGTTAAGTTATGTTATGTTATGTTATGTTATGTTATATTGATAGTTAATTTAAGTTCATTTAACAAGATTTAACAAGATTTGCCATCCAAGCCAAAGACCCAGATGGCAAGTGGACAAGGAAGCCATTGGCTTATCGAGAGTCCAACAATGTTCATCTACTTATAACCCGCCCTCCTGAGATATGTGTCAACCTTGTTTTTAAATATATTCACGCTGCTAGCAGTTACACAATCTGTAGACAATTTGTTCCATTCATTTATTGTCCTCTGTGAGAACGAGTGCTTCCTGATGTCCAATCTACATTGATCCTTTACTAATTTTACCTCATGTCCTCTAGTTCTGCTATCCTTCTTGAGTGAGAAAAACATATTTCTAGCAATATTTTCATACCCATTCAATATCTTAAAAACTTCAATCTGATCTCCTCTTAACCTCCTTGTCTCTAGAGTTGTTAAACCACATTCTTTCAGGCGTTCTTCATAACTAAGGTCTCTAAGTTCTGGAATCATTTTAGTTGCTCTCCTTTGTATGCGTTCAAGCGTATCTATATCCTTCTTACGATATGGTCTCCATGCTTGTATACAGTATTCTAAATGAGGTCTAACTATTGCTTTATAAAGAAGTATAATTAACTTTTTTCCCTTGTATGTTTCTTCTAATCAATCGAAGAATTTGATTACCCTTTGAAGCTGCAATACCACACTGCTCTGAAACTTTCATATCAGCGCTTATTGTAACTCATAAGTCCTTTTCTTTTACAGTAGTACCCAGAACAGTATCTCCCATTTTATAGTTTACATTCAAGTTCCCATGTCCTGTATGTAGGCATTTACATTTCTCAAAATTGAACAGCATCTGCCATTTCTCAGACTATTTCACTAATCTGTCTAGATCGTTTTGTAAATGTTGTTTATCACCATCAATATTAACCTTTCTAAACAGTTTTGTGTCATCCGCAAATTTCAGTACGTTACTTGTTATACTGTCGTCCAAGTCATTGATATATATTAAGAATAATATAGGTCCTAATACTGATCCTTGAGGTACCCCATTCAAAACCGATTTCCAATTTGAAACTTCTCCATCTACTACAACTCGTTGTCTTCTGTCAGTCAGCCATTGTTCTATCCAGTCAGTTATGCTATCCCCGATACCATGGGCTTTTAATTTAAGTAGTAATCTTTGATGTGGCACTTTGTCAAAAGCTTTCTGAAAATCTAAGTAGATAATATCTACTGGCGATCCCACGTCTATCCACTTAGTGATTTCTTCCAAAAAACAACATATATGTTAAGCATGACCTCGCTTTAAGGAATCCATGTTGAGATGAATTTAATAATTTATGCTTAACGAGGAAGTCCACCATATGGTCTTTAATTAACCTTTCTAATAATTTATAAATCACTGACGTTAAACTCACTGGTCTGTAATTTTCTGACTTATTTCTCGAACCCTTTTTAAATAATGGTATGATGTTTGCTTCTTTCCATTCAAACGGAACAACTCCCTCTTTTAATGACAAGTTGAATACTCTTGCAAGTGGTATACTGATTTGTTCTACTGTTTCCATTAGTAATTTTGGAGGAATCCCATCCACTCCCGGTGATTTGTTATCCTTCATTGCCTTTATTTTCTTAGCTACCAATTCTGGAGTTACAACTAACGGACCTAAATTGTCAGATTTAGCCTCCTGAAATTTAAACGTCTGCAGGTCCTTAGTGGCGCGCATAGCAACAGGCAGCCGATTCCAGAGTGGGGGGTACTAAAATCCCAAAGGCATGTCTCCCAATCACACGCTTTGTCCCACCTGTTCACTAAGCGTCAGGGTGTTGATGTCGCAGCTTGCGTAGTGCCCGTGTGACAGCACAGCGCACATACATATCGCCGTTGAACGTAGATATGAATTATGTTTTAATGACAGCGCCTTTGGCGTGGGCACTTAATTATTTCACTATTGATAAAAATTGCGCTTCCGGATTTGTTGCGCGCACGGTTATTGGGGTTTCACTTGAATTTGAGTTTAAGTCTAATGCATCAAATAATATATAAATTGACATTTTAGTTGCTAATATCATGATACTGTAGTAACGTATCGTTTTAGCGGTACAGAGCTGGACGTTTTTATTTTTTGTCTTAACATAATTTTACATGTTTAGTATAAACTACACACAAACTACACATTGTGGTTGTAGCGCTGCTGTGAGCGGCTGCTCCCGGTCTGACTGTTATCGTCATTTAACAACGTTCTCAGATTCTGGATTGTCTACGTACTGTGTGTTATATAGCGTGAATGTACATAGAGTACAACTGGAAGGTCTGTGACTTGCTTGTGTTTTTAATAATACGTTTTACATTGACTTTTAAACTGGCCTTTATTCTAAGGCGTGGCTGCCGCTATCAACTTCAACCGGTTTGAACTAAACATCCATGCGCTACCAAACTCACCGTACCGGAACATTGCCTGCTTGGGGTAGCGACCGCTGAAGCATGTCGCTGTCCAGGACGTTGCTTCTAAATTTAAGGAAATGCGTGCAACCGCCTAGTCACCCGTGGACGGCAACAATAGAAAGACTGCATTTGTGTCCACCACCCACTAGACGTGGCACAAAAGCCGGAATAAGACGATCCAGGCCAATAACCAGGATGGCCAGCAGACGGTGTCATCAGGTCAGTTCTGTGAGCAAACAAACTGGTGTCAACAATTCAAACCTGATACAACTGACATCGAGGGGAACTGGGAATTGGTCGTTCATTGCGCGAAGCTCGCCTGACCTTCGTGCGAAATTCGCCTTGATCAATGTAAGATCCATTCGCAACAAGGCGCTGCTCGTGCGTGACTACATCGACGAACGCGAATTGGACGTCGTCGCCTTGACGGAAACTTGGCTGGGAGAAGATGAAACGACTGCCGTGTCCGAACTGTGCGGAGATGACTTCACGTTCGTACACCAGCCGCGTGGTGGCGCTCGCCATGGTGGAGGCTTGGGAGTTCTGTTTCGGAAAACACTACAACTCGTTTCACGTGCCAAAATTGACACCCATGCGAGTGAGACATGTCGCGTTATTTTGCGCAACATCCGCATCGGCTGTACCATGCGCGTGATCGTCGTCTACCGACCGCCAACGTCCGATTTCCGCTCCTTCCTGGATGATGTTGGAAAGGTGTTGCTCGTCGCCGCGGCCCACCCTACTGAGACTGTAGTGTGTGGGGACTTTAACACGCGATATGGCGATCCGACTTGCACTGATGCAACTAACTTGGCCGATTTGCTGGGGACGTTAGGCTTCGTACAACATGTCAAAAGATCGACCCACGAGCTTGGCAACATTCTCGATCTTATCATCACGTCGGAAACGTCAGACGTTATTGCCACTGCTGTTAAGCCTACAACTATGATCACCGACCACTACGCAATTGAATGCGAACTGCATCAGCCAAAATCAACGCGCCTGAAGCGCCACGTCAATTATCGGAGGTACGCAGCGATTGACAACAGTCGGTTTGCAGCTGATCTGGCGGCTGCCGATTTCAATGCTCATGAGTTGGACCCGATAGCACTTCTCTATCGTTATGACTATTGCCTACGCGCTGTCGTTGATGAGCATGCCCCTCTCGTGTCACGGACTATTACGGTGAGGCCGATGACCCCATGGCACACCAGTGAACTGGCCGAAGAAAAACGAGCTCTGCGTCGGGCCGAACGCCATTGGCGACAATCAGGCTTAACAGTTCATCGACAAATATATACGGACCGGCGCAACACTTTCCGGAAATCACTGAGGAAAGCACGTTCTGAACACTATCGAGCAGAAATCGAGAAAGCTGGCGGCAACATACGCCTGGTCTACGAAATCGCAAATGCACTTCTGGGTCGAGGCGTAGACCGGCCCCCACCCGAAGGGTCAGGCGCAACCCACGCGGCACTTGCTACCTTATTCCAGCGAAGCTTCACAGACAAAGTGGATGCGCTGTGTCGTAACCGGTCTCAGCAGCCAGGCGATGACATGATGACAGAGGTGACTGCTCGTTTAAATTTCTTTGAACCCGCGTTACCATCGGACGTGAAACGGATAGTGCTGGCATCTGCTGTGAAGTCGTGTGAACTGGACCCACTCCCAACATCGCTCCTGAAGTGTCACATTGATTCTCTGTCTCCGGTCCTGGCCCGTATCATCAACGCCTCTCTATCGTCTTCTGTGGTTCCTCCATCAATGAAGCACGCTGTTATAACACCAATACTGAAGAAGCGAGGCTCTGACATCAACGTACTCACCAACTACCGCCCTATCTCTAACATCACGTTTGTGGCGAAGATAACTGAGCGTTTCGTTGCGCAACAACTGCAACACTTCTACGGAGTATATCAAAGTACGTACGGTCCAAATCATAGTGCCGAGACAGCGCTTTTGCGTATCAATAACGACGTGGCACAGGCCATAGATAGTCGCCGGGGTGTACTTCTGGTGTTGTTAGACCTCACTGCGGCATTCGACACCATCGACCACACCATACTGCTGCGACGATTGCGTGGCTACGGATTATGTGGCGACGTACATGCTTGGCTGACATCGTATCTGCATAATCGAACAAATGTAGTACGCGTGAAGAGTAGCTTGTCGGAAGTTAATAACATTACGACATGAGTACCGCAAGGGTCGGTTCTTGGACCTATACTTTTTATTGCCTACATTGCTCCTTTAGCGAAACTATTACACCAGCACAACATGCAACACCACCTGTATGCCGACGACACTCAATTGTACGTCACTTTCCCACCAACGGACCACATGCAAGCTCTCGCACGCAAGGAGGCCTGCATACAGGAAGTGAAAACATGGCTCTGTGACAACGGACTCGTCATGAATGAGAACAAATCAGAAACCATAGTTATCCGTTCACCAAGTCTGCGAACTCCTATTACGTTTAGCCGCATCAACATCTGTGGCCAGTTCGTTGACACATCCGCCGTTATCCGATATCTTGGATTTGCCATTGACACTCATCTGTCGATGGCATCTCAAGTGTCGAACATATGCCGCAGCGCTTACTATCATCTAGCTCGAATTGCTAAGATTCGAGACTCACTTACCACCAGCGTTTGCAAAAGTCTGATTCACGGACTAGTAATATCACGGCTGGACTATGGCAATGCGATGCTATTTTTAATAACCGATCGCCTCCTGCACCGTCTGGAAATGGTCCAGCGGTCAGCGGCTCGCATTGTCATGCAGATTCGACGGGGTGATCGCCAGTCCATGACGACAATACTGCGGCAACTTCACTGGCTGCCCATTAAGAGAAGGATTGAGTATAAGATACTCGTCCTTGTGCACAAGGCACTCTACGGAGGCACACCAGAGTACCTTGCCGCACTGCTGCACCAGTACGCACCAAGACGTGGCCTACGCTCTGCCGGCGGGCTACTTCTCGACGTGCCACGAGTCAACCTAGAACGTTTCGGCCGCCGAGCATTTGCTTGCGCTGGCCCCACGCTGTGGAATAAACTGCCTGCCAACATACGTGGAAACGGCAACCACCCGCAATTCAAGAAGCTACTAAAGACATTTCTGTTTTCCACTTAATGGGTTTTACCGCTTTGATATTGCATTTTTAATGATCTTATTACATATTATCAATCCTATTTATGTTCTGTATTATTGATGATATTAGCGTTTTATTTCCTATTTGAGATTTATCTTTTATATACAAATACCATGTAATCAGTATACTTTTTCTTAAAATAATTTTACACACGCGAACATTCTACATAGTATCTAACATTTTATACAGCGTATGTATTATTGTTATTATCACTATCTACATACAAGTTTGTGTCGTGTGAACTGATGCCTGTACACACCCGTGAACGGGGCAGTAGCCCCGGATTTGATGGTGTCAAAATAAAGTTTTATTATTATTATTATTATTATAAAAGTTGCACAAACGAGCTAGTATGTTGTAGTGGATATTAGGTAGGTTTGGTTTTTCGCAAACTTAATTTGAAATGAGCCTAGCAAGAAATCGAACGTCAACAACAATGCGTCAGTGAAAGGAGGCTTATGTGAGATTATCAGATCAATAACCCTCCGATTCGCTGTGATCTCGGCTGTGCGACAGACGCCGTCCGTGGTAAGCACAAACATAAATAGAACACCCGTCAGTAAAACGTTGATGGGGGGGTGATTAACGATATAACTCTACGGTGGTAAGCACAGACATAAATAGAACACCTGTCAGTAAAACGTTGATGGGGGGGTGATTAACGATATAACTCTACGGTGGTAAGCACAGACATAAATAGAACACCTGTCAGTAAAACGTTGATGGGGGGGTGATTAACGATATAACTCTACGGTGGTAAGCACAGACATAAATAGAACACCTGTCAGTAAAACGTTGATGGGGGGGGGTGATTAACGATATAACTCTACGGTGGTAAGCACATACATAAATAGAACACCTGTCAGTAAAACGTTGATGGGGGGGGGTGATTAACGATATAACTCTACGGTGGTAAGCACAGACATAAATAGAACACCTGTCAGTAAAACGTTGATGGGGGGTGATTAACGATATAACTCTACGGTGGTAAGCACAGACATAAATATAACACCTGTCAGTAAAACGTTGATGGGGGTGATTAACGATATAACTCTACGGTGGTAAGCACAGACATAAATAGAACACCTGTCAGTAAAACGTTGATGGGGGGGGGGGTGATTAACGATATAACTCTACGGTGGTAAGCACAGACATAAATATAACACCTGTCAGTAAAACGTTGATGGGGGGTGATTAACGATATAACTCTACGGTGGTAAGCACAGACATAAATATAACACCTGTCAGTAAAACGTTGATGGGGGGTGATTAACGATATAACTCTACGGTGGTAAGCACAGACATAAATAGAACACCTGTCAGTAAAACGTTGATGGGGGGGTGATTAACGATATAACTCTACGGTGGTAAGCACATACATAAATAGAACACCTGTCAGTAAAACGTTGATGGGGGGTGATTAACGATATAACTCTACGGTGGTAAGCACAGACATAAATATAACACCTGTCAGTAAAACGTTGATGGGGGGTGATTAACGATATAACTCTACGGTGGTAAGCACAGACATAAATAGAACACCTGTCAGTAAAACGTTGATGGGGGGGGTGATTAACGATATAACTCTACGGTGGTAAGCACAGACATAAATAGAACACCTGTCAGTAAAACGTTGATGGGGGGGGGGTGATTAACGATATAACTCTACGGTGGTAAGCACAGACATAAATAGAACACTTGTCAGTAAAACGTTGATGGGGGGGTGATTAACGATATAACTCTACGGTGGTAAGCACAGACATAAATAGAACACCTGTCAGTAAAACGTTGATGGGGGGGGGGTGATTAACGATATAACTCTACGGTGGTAAGCACAGACATAAATATAACACCTGTCAGTAAAACGTTGATGGGGGGGGGGGTGATTAACGATATAACTCTACGGTGGTAAGCCGTATAACTTACGTTTTGCGTACGAGCTCGCCGCCCCCCTAGTATGGCGCACCGGACTTTTTGACACTATCTCAGTATTATCGTTCACAAATGGCGACATTTACGTATTCGTACAAAGCGCCCTTAAAGGATGGATGGAGGTTACCTATTTTTTTACTGCCGGTCGCATGCAAAATATAAACACCGTTGCGCCATACAGCGCCGCGCGGTGATGTGTTACGGAACTATTCTCGTTTTAACTCGCGTAACTATTATACAGTTAGAGATCTTGGAAATTCACAACTTGTGGAAAATAATTTTCAATATGACGCCAGTTGTTAGAAAAACACAAAGTTTTACTATAATTATTAGATATATATGTTTGTAAACATATTCTGACGGTTATTTGGTATGTCCTGCGTACTTTCTCGGTGTCATAACATTGTGACATTGTAATTTTTCAACATGGAAAAATCTCAACGTTTTAACGTACTAATTCGGGGAGGAGCTAGGCATTTGAGAATTACTACGCGTTGTACGAATGGGTCAATGCCGACATTTGTGAATGGACCCTTAATGTGGAAATATTGCCGCAAACAGTATGAATGAGTTTGTAGCAAAAGGCAGTGGTGGAATCACCCTGTTGCATGTCGGCTACAGCATGGCTAGATATTTTCCAGATAAGTTAAACTAATGTCAACATAAACAGAGTGTGGTGAAGCACAGACCCTAAACTTCCTGAAGTGTTTCTCTGTCAACGTAAACGGATTATGTGACAAGAACGTGTTTTGTAAGTAAAGGAGACCGGGACACAGTGCGTACCGGGGAACCATGAGCACCACGGGCACCATGGGCACCATGGGCACCATGGGCACCAAGGGCACCACGGCACCACGGGCACCACGGGCACCACGGGCACTACGGGCACCATGGGCACCATGGGAACTATGTATATGTATATTTGTATATGTATATTTTGACCGACCGTATAATTTGACTGTTATCTGTTTACGAAATCGACCTTTCCGTTCAACACGCAATGTATACTATTCGAGGCGAAACATTCAAAATGGTCCATGGTCAAGCTTACAAATGGGTAAATGGTCAAGCTTACAAAGTCGTGTCGTTTTTAGCGTCATGTTATATTTAATATAACACTTTCGAACATCTTGACCGCCCAACATCTTGACCGCCCACGTGTATTCCAATGAACCACAATTGTGTAATTTAATCTGTACTTTAACCGTTTTGTATTTAATTTGAGTGTTTCGAGGGGTATGTCACGTGTACATTGCGTGCAGAAGGGAAAGGTCGATATTCATAAACAGATGGCTATCAAATTATATATATTTGGATATGAATGTTAAAACCAGGCAATATTTGTTGTTTTTATATCTGTAAGCAGGATATTGTGTTTTATTAGTACAATTGTGTGTATATAATTGCGTTGCATACACCCTGGCTTAGGGTAATTTAGCAGCCAACAACCCAGTCAAGAAGGCGGTTTTCAAGTGCCACTAACAAAACAGGAAAGGTGGCCGAACACTTGTGATCTGTAATCATGTGTCAATGAATTTGTTCTGCATTTAATTTCAGCTGATGTCATCAATGTGCAAGTAACTATATCTATTTAGTTGTGACCTTTACCTGTGACTTTTGTCCACGATTTTTGTCCTGTGACTTTATTTTCTACTTTCAATGAACCACGACCGTTTCACGGCCGTTGTCTTTCGTGGTAACTGAAGCAGCGAAACCGCCACGGTTGAGTGCATTAAAGGCACCGAATATCATATCATTGTTAAACGGAATATTACAATTACTAATAGTTCTCTGAATGAGGTCAGAAGGACACGGGATAGTCCCAAATAGACACGTGGTTGACTGTTCTAGATGTAGTTGTACCTGTTCCACTGTAGGCTCGGTATCTAAGGATTTCAAATAAAAATATGTCGGGAGAATACTATAAATGAAAGTAAGGATATGGTCTTGAACATGTTCGTGTTTGCAGGTATATTACAATGTGGGTTGTATTTTTTCACCTGCTGAATTATGAGAGTCTACTTTAATGTGGGACAAGAATGTGTACCATCAAACCTATTTTATTGGTCACATAATTAAATTCCCTAATCTGCACATTTGGGTAAAAACAAACTTGAAAACATGCCTTCTTCGAATGTGTATATTTGCTCAAGGATCATTGTTATTGCATTGGACTTCAGCTTTGTCTTTCAGCTTTGACACGTGTAAGGTATCGTGTGTTTTTAGTAAGGTGATATGGACACCATGGGTACCGGGGCACCATAGGCCATGGGGCACCATGGACACCGGGGCACTATGGGGGCGCCATGGGCACAGTGGGCACAGGGGCGGTATTGGCACCGGGGCACCAGGGGCACTGGATTGTTTGATTTGATTCGTACCTATAAATACATGACGTGGCATCAAATAGTATATGCTCAAGATATGCGAAACGCATGCAGACGATAGTGGCACAGATTATACACAGCTCTCATATTTCTGCAGTAAAATGCATTTTAGACACACATACATTAGTAGTTTTTCCATGTATTTTGTATTTCAAGAATGGTGCATTAACTTCCATCCTCTGTGAAATCATATAAATTATTACATTCATTGTTTTAGTGTGAACTGAGCCAAATTGTCAAAAGGGTGTATCTTAGTGTCAATAAAATGTAAAAGACATCTTTCTTCGCATCAGAAAATCCAATTTTGATTCTAAAATCAATAACATTCTAAAACTGTAAATGACTTTCCACATTATTCTAAATGACGACAACTTTTTAAGTAGGTTTCTGAAATGATATATTTAATTCGTTTACGATAGTTTTACAATATATATTCATCATATATATTCATTATATATATATATATATATATATATAAGCAACTTTAATATTCGTACTATCGGACATATACATAGTATACTCACAACATTTATATATATATATATATATATATATATATATATATATATATATATATATATATATATATATATATATATATGTATATATATATATATACATATATATATATATACATATATATATATATATATATATATATAATATATATATATATATATATATATATATATATATATATATATATATATATATATATATATATATATATATATATGTATATATATATATATATATATATATGTATACATATATATATACATACATATATATATATATATATATATATATATATATATACATATATATATATATATATATATATATATATATATATATATTATATATATATATATATATATGTATATATATATATATATATATATATATGTATATATATACGACGACTTGCAACAACTAAAGTCCAGTTCTTCCTGCAATGACATCCGTATTGTTATAAGTCTGTCGTTGAGATAACTGTGTCATCTGCGTTCTCTAGCGATGTGGGTTGCCGTCATACGATTCCTTCCTCACAATCTAATTAAGGCAGGTTCACACGAGCGATTAAGTATTCAGTTCAACGGCTCTCTCTCTCTCTCTCTCTCTCTCTCTGTCTCTCTCTCTCTCAGTATCTGGCTCGTTATTTAGCTGCGCATTGTCGCTGCGCAACTCGGCGTCAAATGGGGCACACATCGCTCGAGTAAACCGGCCTTAAATTAACTCTCTCATATTTCTGTTTGCCACAGACATCCCTAGTTCCAAAGTAGCGTTTCTACAACATTGGTAGAACTGCAACACTTAAGTCATTGAATTGAACGCTGTGATTAAACGGTTTCCCCGTTTGCCGTGTTAAAATGTTCCCATTTCATCTACATCTTAGTTTTCTTGGAAACAAGGTGGCGTTGCTTGTTGCAACCAGTTTTTGTCTTGTAGCACACTACCTACTCCGCCTTTGTAGACAACAAACCAATTCAGCCTCAGGTTAACAAATATGTTAGCTTGAACCCATCGGTGGCGTTTTCAATTACAGTATAATTTGCACTTGACGCCAAGTCTTCAGTAGCGATGGCTTGCGGTCACATGACGTTTCGCCCGATGGTTCTCCAGTGATTTAAACTGGTTGGCGATATTGAGTAAGAGTCTCTCGAGGGTGTAGAATACCATGTAGTTCCGGTTATCGATGGCGGCTCTGTTTCTCAGCAGTCGGCACTCACGGTACATTGTGTCCCGAGGTAGCAGCGGATACCACGGGATCTGACGCCGAGAAAATTTCACCTGCAATGAGACGAATGAGGCATGAATGAAAGAATGCAAAATGGAGCCTCTGCCTCCATCTGTTTTGTGGGCCAGCCTCCCATCATTTTCGAGAATCCATCTCCTGCAAGTAGTCATTCACATTGGAGACGCACGTCACTATAAATGTGTCTGAAATGAACAACCTGAAAGGAGGGACGTATTTTTTGGGGGGAGGGGGTGGGGGAGGGTGCATTGGGCCAAGGCACCTAGGTTTATTTTTAGCGTATTTTCCCGTTGCGCCGATATAGGGTGGCATGGCCTGGTCCCCATTTGGCTTCACCCTTTGCGAGATCCCAGAAACGCCAATGCCCAAAAGGCCTATCGTACGTTATCTTTAAACGGTGGACTGTCGCTAAGGACCACATTGAGACTCGGTCAAACTTTTCCGTATATCCGATGTTCCTTATATCAATGGTGCATAGAACAGTGCTGGCTGGAACGTGGATTTCAAACGTCTTCTTAAGCGGATTTTCGTTACATCAAAATACCTTATAAGCGGCTACTGAGAAGAAATTATACAAAAGTATTTAGTTAATGTTATCTCTATCGAGTCACTGGCAAACGTAATCATAACTATTAAATAGTCGTTCTTTGTCTTTGATTCTTCTAAAATTCGTAGCAGAAAAATCAGACACTTGATATATACATCAACTATCAACCGCAAATCATTATCATCAGCATATCAGCCATTTTCAGCCCACTGCAGGGCGAAGGCTTCCCCAAGCTGGTACCATTGACTTTTGTATTGTGCCGTTCTCATTCAGGTCATGTCAGCAAACTGTACAATTTCATCTCTCCATCTACTGTTTTGTCATCCCTGACTTCGTTTCTATCTCTCTTGGTAATTCCTAGCATACATCTTTCCATGCTGCTTTGTGTTGTTCTAAGTTTTTGTTCCATTTTTTGTCACTGCCCAAGCCTCTGCACCATATGTCATAGATGGTAATATACATTGGACAAAGACTCTACGTTTCAGGCATATTGGCATGTTACTCTTCATAATGGCATAACATTTTCCAAAGGCACTCCACCCAGTTTTGGTTCTCCGTCTAACGTCTTCTAAATGGTTGTAGCCTGTTTTTATAAGTTATCCTAGATATATATATATATACTTGTAAAAACAGGCTACAACCATTTAGAAGACGTTAGACGGAGAACCAAAACTGGGTGGAGTGCCTTCGGAGAATGTTATTATATATATATATATATATATATATATATATATATATATATATATATATATATATATATATATATATATATATATATATATATATATATATATATATATATATAAATATATATATATATATATATATATATATATATATATATATATATATATATATATATATATATATATATATATATATATATATATATATATATATATATATACACACACACACATATATACCTGTCGGTTGTTTCTATAATATCATCGTTAACTTTAATTTGTTTGACTTTAGCCTAACTGTTGAACATGATTTTTATCTTTTTCGTGTTTATTCTTAAAACAATATTGTTACTTTCTTTATTGAGCTCATTTAACATTTCCTCTAGTTCTTCTGCATTGTTTGTGATGAAAATAATATCATCAGCAAAGCGCAGGTGGTTAAGATAATCGCCGTTTATGTTGATTCCCTTTCTATCCCAGTCTAACCTCCTGAAGATACTTTCTAGGGCAGCGTTAAACAATTTAGGTGAGACAGTGTCCCCCTGTCTTACCGCTCTATCTATATTGATCTTGTTGCTGTCTTTGTGGAGTCTGATGCTTGATGTTCCCTGGTTATACATTGTGTTGATGATATTGATGTAGGATGAATGTACGCCCTGGTTATACATTGTGTTGATGATATTGATGTAGGATGAATGTACACCCTGGTTGTACATTGTGTTGATGATATTGATGTAGGATGAATGTACACCCTGGTTATACATTGTGTTGATGATATTGATGTAGGATGAATGTACGCCCTGGTTATACATTGTGTTGATGATATTGATGTAGGATGAATGTACACCCTGGTTGTATATTGTGTTGATGATATTGATGTAGGATGAATGTACGCCCTGGTTATACATTGTGTTGATGATATTGATGTAGGATGAATGTACACCCTGGTTATACATTGTGTTGATGATATTGATGTAGGATGAATGTACACCCTGGTTGTACATTGTGTTGATGATATTGATGTAGGATGAATGTACACCCTCGTTATACATTGTGTTGATGATATTGATGTAGGATGAATGTACGCCCTGGTTGACCAGAGTTTCAACAACTGCTGGGATTTCAACACTGTCAAAGGCTTTCTCATAATCGATGATACCTAGACATAATGGTTGCTATATTATTCATGTTTTTGGATGATCTGATTTATTACATGTAGTTGCTTTTAAATCCTGCCTGTTCTCTAGGTTGGTTGATATCTAGGATGTTGGTAATGCGATTTGTTATGACTTTGGTGAATAACTTATATAGATTTGAGAGTAGGTAAATCATATCATTACATAAATATACATACGCATTTCCTTACCTGCAGCGCACATAGCATGTTATAAAGACCATCTTCCTCCAGTCGTTGTATGTCGTCGTGTAAGGAGTGACGTTGATCCGGCACGTGACGTCTCTCGTCCAATCGTGCTTGCTCTATGAACACTGCTAGGCTAGCCAGTTGCAACCGAGCAGTCTTGAAGACTTCGTCAGCCTGAAAGCCCGGCCAAAGTGGAAAGATCTCAGCGTGTGATGCAGACGGTAGGCTAAGCTAATTATGTACACCGATGGCCATATTGGACAAGAAATGTGCTGTACTGGGCAATATTAATCTGCTAACGGAGCTATTGAAACGACATCACTTTCAACACGTGTCTATTATTGGAGCAACTTCACGTGAACATTTTAAAATAAGATATATTATTGTGGATATTCGACATGGACTTACTGATTGAACGAGCGTGAAAACAGTCCCACAATTTCAGGTGTTATACGAACGGCCATCTTTACTCCTTCACTATGGGGAGGACGGAGAAGCTACTCCTTCACTAGGGGGAGGACGGAGAAGCTACTCCTTCACTAGGGGGAGGACGGAGAAGCTACTCCTTCACTAGGGGCAGGACGGAGAAGCTACTCCTTCACTAGGGGGAGGACGGAGAAGCTACTCCTTCACTAGGGGGAGGACGGAGAAGCTACTCCTTCAATAGGGGGAGGACGGAGAAGCTACTCCTTCACTAGGGGGAGGACGGAGAAGCTACTCCTTCACTAGGGGAGGATGGAGAAGCTGATGGAGGAGGTTGGTGTAAAAAAGAGCTTGAGAAGCCGGATAAAATGGGCTGGACTCGTGGAAATAATCGAAGGGAATGGTAAACGAAGACGGCGGATGCACTTAGAGTGGAAGAAAGTAGGAGAAGAGTACTATTGAGATTGGAGGACTGTGTGAAGAGAGATCTGGCGGGAGTAGAGAATGAGAGCGATGGATAGCGAAATAAAGTAGTAAAACGCATGGAGGAATGCACTGCAGGATTTCACCTAACGAGGGGACGTGGGGATCTCCTTTGAGCTGACATGTTTCGCATCTTGTACTAGCAAGTTCCACACAGGAGATACTTTGAGAAATGTACCCGAAACACTGTTCGATCTTGCGAGTTCAGTGTCTATTCCAGCAATACGTTCCCACAACTCCCAAACACACTGGCCATTTCAAACCGGGGCCACACTGAAAACAGCATGCGTTTGACACGTGTGGCCATAACCCGTCGTCCAGTGAGTGAATCCGAAGACAAGAAAGAATTTTCATTGATAAAAAACGCTGCAACCAACAGGTTCCAACACATCGACGCAGAGCCGAGTGTTAGACGTCTGATGGCATAATTATATAACAGTGAACACTAAACATGGCGCTTACATTTTGGTCGTTGACTTCAGTTGTGGCGACTTCTGGCGGACTAATAATGGGTAGTCCTTCGAGTAGACACTCCTCCGCCAGGTGCGCTGCCATGCATGACTGATCTCTTCGGTCAGTACAGTCACGCAACGCCTCGCTGTGATCCAGGTTACCCCGGAAACGCTCTTCTTGCTGGAGGTAGCAACGCAACATTGAATATGCAGTTTCAGAATGTGGGATCGCAGTTTGTTATAAACAATGTTGAATTAATTAATTGCTTTTTTATTAATAGTTTGTGCAACTGTGCGAACTAATACTAGGGATATGCTTAGGAGCTTTGTCAACCAGGAAAACATTCAACAAAAATATACTTTCAAGTTTCTCTCTCTCTCTCTCTCTCTCTCTCTCTCTCTCTCTCTCTCAGTTCGTTGTTCTCTTTAGAGGATATGTTGGTTCTAGCATCATAATATGCACAGTGACGAATCTGCGCTTACATGTTGTCCATACCCACACGGTAACCATAGACGATGGTATATTACAGGGCCTATTCTATCGGAAGCGGATAATCCGAAGTGGTATAAATAGAGTATAACAAAGAGGTGTTAACACGCCCTTTATCGCACACGTACTGAATGCGATGCGTATGTATCACACAAGCATAATACTATTATTTGTAATGTAATTCACATAGTCGTAATTGAAAGTGAATAGACTCATATTTGTGATAGATGATGAGTGAATGGACAAATGGTTTCTGTATGTGTGATCACGTCGTCTCTCCCGCCTGCGACATGCCCTACAGGCGCAGAGATCAGAGACATCCGGAGAACTTCTCCAGGCTGTGTCATTTCTACAGGAAAGGCACATCCCTTGTGCAATTCAAATAGAACAAACATTTCTCTCCGCAGGGAAGTAAACACAATAGACTCACAATCTTTATTGATTCCACTTCACTGTTGCGGTCTTCAAATGCGGAACCCTGTAGTTTCCGGGCATGTTACTACGTGATGAAGATCAGCGTAAATGAATTCCACGAATAACGTGATCATCCTTCACATCGGATGCGTAAACACTATCGATTCTTGTTTTACAGCTGGTTGTAGTACTACATGGAATCCACGGACAATTAGAAGAGGTTCCCTCGAGCTACCGGCAGAGGCTTACAGTCACTGGTGCCATCGGTAGCCAATGTAGAGCCCCCCTGATCGATCTCCGTTTGATTTTTCGCTCGTCTCGTTTCAGAATCATTTCGCGACAAATCGAACCTATTTAGTATCAACTAAGACGTGCTAGCTCTTTTGTACAAATGAGTTATTTCGTTTTGATGACATCATCGAACAAACTGTTAAATTAGTTTCGTTTCGGCGGAACAGGAACTCTGCGGAGGGAGGTGATAGCATACTTTATTACGGTCTCGTCAGAGCTATTCACTTACGCAAGTTACTTAGCGAGTAGCTTTCACGTCATGTTTCAACTGACGGGCATCAACTTCAGACTAACATGAATTTGAAGTTTAAAATAGCCGCTTATAGTTGATGCATTAAGGAAAAACAAAACACCTAGTAAATGGAATCCCACCATCATACAAGTGTGTCACTCCTATGCTGACCGAGGGTGAACTCGGTTAAATAAGATACTCACGACTCTGTTGAGCAGAAACCTTGCTTTCTGATGTGTATGTTCGGCCTTTCTCGACAGTAGCTGAAAGCGCTTCGCTATTGTTGTTTTGCCGATTGATCGCAAGGTTTCGCCAGTGCATGGACAGTTCCATCGGAGACAGTCGCTAGGGAGCGTGCTCGAGACGAGGGAGACAAGAAGTGATAGCAGCAGAAGTGACGCCAGCAGCGACGTCGACAGAAGCACTGCAATCAGAACAGACAGTCGTCAGATATATTATGGCACCACAACATCGTGCTTACATGCATTAATGTTGACCTTCCAAGTGTCCCGATAAGTTGGGAGATCTACCGCGTGTTTGACATTCTTTATACATCATCCCGATATCCCGATTTCGACATCTAATATGCTTTTGTCATATTTGATATTACGTTATTTTCGTTGATTGTTGGCTTGCTTTTGGTTTGATTACGTATATTTATGCTTTTATATTACGGGATGCGTGCGTGCATGCGTAGGTACTGGGGTACATGTGTATATACGTACGTAAACATGTTTATATAGTACGCAGACAAATGTGTGGTACCTTCCTAATATGTTGTCAGTACCAAATCCCTGCCATTTACGGCAACTGGGTCACACCGCTTTTAGTATTACTAGGAAAACAACGTCAACGTAAATGTCGCTGCGTCTTCGCACGTCCTATCGACGACCGAGGCGCCTCGAGATTATGCGATTAGCGCACGGTTAGATCCGGCCTTCCTCCCCGTGGACGTCGCATCTACAACACCGCCTAAGAGACGAGATACTTTGATTAGTCAGCTCCGTCGGTTGTTGGCACTCGCGGCTAACGGCACTAACGACCGCCAACGCACGGACCAAAGGTGTCCGACTACCATTGATCGACTTACAAAGAGACGGTGTGTGTACGGCAATTAGCAAATTAGGAGACACGTTGTTGAGTGACGCACGGCCTGTGATTTCACGTTCTCGAAGCACCGGATAAACAGATAGTTCACGCGGCAGTATTTAGTATTGCAACAACTATTTGTTTGAAATCATCATCTGTGTTCGACCATTTTAATCCCTATTGGATTGGTCCTCGGATCTTTGTCCGCCATGACGTCATGTCCTTCGCGTTTTCCTCTTCGACTTCTACTCCCGTGTCCTGCATCACTACGTCCCTCGTTGACATCCTTTGTCATCCCCTGCGACGTCAGAAATCTACCGGCAACCTCGACGCCTTCTTCATAGCATTATCATTCTCTCTACGTTTAACATGCCTGAACCACCGTAGTCTCTTTTAAGCACAACACATCAATTTCCTTCTTTATGTCTTCATGTCGTCTTCTCTTCATCATAGATATTCCTGCAATCCATCTCAGCATTATCATCTCCCTTCTATGAATTATCACTTCTTCGTTCTTGTGCATTGCCCACATCTCGTGTGTCACTGCACATCTCACTTCGGTCTTCTAAATCTTGGCTTTCAATTTCGCTTTCACTTTGCAACCTTGCATATGTTTGTATGTATATGTAGTGCTAAATAGCGTTTCTTATTTTTCTATCACTACGAAAACGTGTAAACCGGAAAATTGGATTACTATAAATCAAGGTGTATTACATATTTATGGTGTCTGGCATCACAGAGGCTGACAGACACCTGACACTAGCACACGGATGTTAGTGTTATGCTAATTTCTCTGCCATTACGTGATACCGGCCGGCGGCTACGACGTAGGCTGTGCAGCATTGTGCTTCTTGTCAATTGTAAGTCAGTTGATTGTTCCGAGTTACGCGATCTACATCAAACGTTCACATAAGTTTTGGGGCATGAAGGTGTATCTTGCTATTGGCATTTCATTACCAAAAACTTGACTGTGTTCTGCAAGATGTCATAGGCTCTTGAAGCGACTGCTTTTTCTCCCGCCGTGCAACACCGGGTAACACGGCTGGTGGTATTACAATTTAAATTACAAATGTTTGCTTGAATGGCCCGTAGACTTAGTTACATTACAACAATAAATAAACCGTCCTGCATAGATAAAACGTCTTTCTGGCAGAAACTTGCTTGTTCAAATATGTAGTGTGTGAATAGTTCAAGTAGTGTGTGCATGATTTGTCGCGACATTGTTCTACAACGAGACGAGCTAAAACAATGAATCAAGGAAGACGCTTTAAAAAAATCAATAGTCAAATTGATTACATTTTTTAGAATGTTTGTTTTCTCGGAAGCAGATAGTTTAGTAAACATCTCAAATCAATATAAGCCAACGCAGCAGATATGTAGGCAACCTCGCCCGTCACCAGTCGTATTTCACTCAGCTTTCACGTGCGGTTTGGGAGGATGGATTAGATTATGATTAGTGTCATCTGTGAGTCAGTCCTCAACGCATCTGTGCTCCGAATTTAATTAAGTGGAGACGCTTAGCGGCTTAGTTATTAATAGCGGAGGCAGCGGCCGTAAAAGCAAAGGTAAGTTCTTATATAGCACGGTATCCTGTCCTTAGGACTGCTCAAATCGCTTTACATTCCATCACCTGCCAGACCTGTTCATTCCAACACCAATCCGACTTCTAAGAGCCGAATACCATTACCTCTCTGCGCCCCCTGGTGGTAGAGGTGGTATAATAATACTAATATTAATAACGATAGTGGAACTACTACAACTTATATTACAACAACACTATACATTAATATACATTAATAAGATATATTTGATAACGGAGAATGTTAGAATGGACACACGAGAATGAACGCACGCACGCACGCACGCACGCACGCACGCACGCACACAAGGATAGAGAACCTCTTAAGGAGAACGTCAGCGTATTCCTTCGTGCTTGGCGTCAGCAACCGCCAGTGGAGTGGAGAGGGTCAGCTGCTGAGCCAAAGTAGAAAAAAACTGTTTAGGACTGGAATTGTTAAACCGACCATAAACTGTGTAATCCTTTTGTTTTGGTGCGCTGCTGAGCTTGGGTTTCCCGAGGATTTTACCGCAATAGAAAAGTTTGTATTGTATTGTATTAACATAGAAAAACATGCATAAATACGTTCGCATACATACACTTGGTACGTAAACTTGGTACATACACTTGGTACGTACACTTGGTACGTAAACTTGGTACATACACTTGGTACGGACACCATTAAATCAAATTGAATAGGCCAACAATAATCAACTCAGACAACGTACTAGGAATAATGTAGAAACAATACAGATCATCCACTCTCAAACAGTGAATAAAGACGAATCTGGACCTGCAAGAAACCGTAAAATAAACAAGCCCATGGTTATAAACTGTATGTATGTATGTATGTATGTATGTATGTATGTATGTATGTATGTATGTATGTATGTATGTATGTATGTATGTATGTATGTATGTATTTAGTTACCTTTCCTGCATTCGCAGTTGACACGCAATCATTTGTGAACAAATGATGATTACAAACCCCCGCAAGCATAGACGACACGAAGCACTGTAATAGAGTATATATGGTGTGCTACTCCTCCTAGATGAAACGTCGTACTGTAATAGAGTATATGTGCTGTGCTACTCCTAGATGACACGACGCACTGTAATAGAGTATATGTTCTGTGCTACTCCTAGATGACACGACGCACTGTAATAGAGTATATGTGCTGTGCTACTCCTAGATGACACGACACACTGTAATAGAGTATATGTGCTGTGCTACTCCTAGATGACACGACGCACTGTAATAGAGTATATGTGCTGTGCTACTCCTAGATGACACGACACACTGTAATAGAGTATATGTTCTGTGCTACTCCTAGATGACACGACACACTGTAATAGAGTATATGTTCTGTGCTACTCCTAGATGGCACGACGCACTGTAATAGAGTATATGTGCTGTGCTACTCCTATATGACACGACACACTGTAATAGAGTATATGTGCTGTGCTACTCCTATATGACACGACACACTGTAATAGAGTATATGTGCTGTGCTACTCCTAGATGACACGACGCACTGTAATACAGTATATGTGCTGTGCTACTCCTAGATGACACGACGCACTGTAATACAGTATATGTGCTGTGCTACTCCTCCTCCTAGATACTTTGCATCTCTGGGTTCATCGACGACCCCAGAAAGGATCCGTAGCATTGCTATTTTTGTCGAAACTCACCCCAATCTTATTGTCCTTAGTCATTACGTACAATTGTTAGCATCGTGTGTACTCTACAATTGTCCCAAGTCAAGTAGCGCTCTTATGCACATCGACTGAAGTGACTGCTAACATCATTAAAAGGTAATGTGTAAATAGTTCAACTACTGTGCTTGAAATTAATGCAATTTTTGCTGGTTTTCCATGCACACGATCTATTCGAATCTTGCGGTTGACACAGACACATCACGGCTGCGTGATGCTGAGACAGTGGGTCGTTGTCGTGTTAATTGGCTGGGTTATGTGCATTGTCGTGTTGCCGAAACCGGCACAACGAGTATATTACATGCAGTTGAGTTTAGGATTCCAAGAATGTGTGCTTTTATTTCTGATAACGTGGGGAAGTTAACGATTGAACTTTCGTGATTTCGTCGGTTTAGGCTGTGCGTGGGCTGGCTCCTGTTTATTAATCAACAACATGGACCAACGTTGTGGCTTTTGAATAGTTATTTTAGTGAAGCAAAGGACACAATTATACTAGACACGTTTACATATTTGTGTATTGTTATTAATTTTTTTGAAAGCTACATTCCTACTTGTTTTGGTTTGTTGTAAAACGGTAAACAAACGGGATTCCAGACTTTTTCATCAGAGACCCGCACTTGGTCCAGTAACTGAGGATATCCTTTTAATAATCTGTGCAAGACACCATTAGGCAGTAGTAAATGCAACTGGTCCTCAACAAATTCAATATGCGCCGCCCAAATAGTATTGCTATGTGCGAAGAGATACCACCAACCGCTGCTTAACGCGTCTGCCAGTGGGTCTATTACCCGAATCATTAGTTCCAAAAGTCGCCACCATGTTTCGTCTAGAAAGGTGCATTGTACGTCATAACTACGAAGTTATGTTCCACGTTTCGTAAACCGTCGCCCAGCGACAATTTGCTCCCCTTCACGATGAAGCATCAAGATATTGACGGCCAAGTACCAAGGCAAAGACATACATTTCTGTGATAATGTTGAAGTTTCTACTTCTACAGCGGCCTCCGCTGACGTTAATTAAGCTGCTAAAAGTCTCCAATTAATTACATTCGCAGCATAGACGCGCTACGGTCTGACATATGACACTAATCATTGTCTAATCCATCCGCCTAAACCGCATGAGTGAAATACTACTGTGGAAGTGGGCGAAGTTGCCGACATTTCTACTATGGATTGGTTTGTTTTGATTTGGGACTACTTTCAGACATCAACAGTACAACTAACAATATATGTTGTTGTTGCTCTTGGCTTAACGATATATAGTGAACCTTTTGAACAACATATTTTAGTAGGGGAGACCGGAGCTAGTTGTAAAAAAATTCAGGGTTGCAGTTCGAATTGTTTCCTGATCGAAACTGTTTAATGCCAACGAAACAGCAAATATATCCTCCACATACAGTGCAGTACACGTTTGCGCAATGATACGGTTTATGAGGTCTCCTCCGATGCGAGGCAAATTGTAACATGTGTATGTGTGTGTGTGTGTGTGTGTGTGTGTGTGTGTGTGTGTGTGTGTGTGTGTGTGTGTGTGTGTGTGTGTGTGTGTGTGTGTGTGTGTGTGTGTGTGTGTGTGTGTGTGTGTGTGTGTGTGTGTGTGTGTGTGTGTGTGTGTGTGTGTGTGTGTGTGTGTGTGTGTGTGTGTGTGTGTGTATGTGTGTGTGTGTATATATATATCTTACATTAGCGGCAAAATATAAAATACCAGTATACAAAATTGAATACCAACGAAGAACACAATAAAATTGGTCATGTGCACACAAACCCACAACAAAAAGACATTTGAAAGTTTAAAAAATTACCAGTTTTTCTTTAAAATAGCGTTTTTTTACCTTGTTGAAGGATCCACATGATATCTACCTACCTTCTCCCGATTTGTTGGACATGGTACGTCGGCAACAGGTGCCCTCAAGCCAGCCGACGATGTCGCCCGATACACTCCCCGTATGGTGTTCTACTGGCCGCCTGTTCCTGTTCTCTTCTTAAGACCGTTCGCCTTGGGCCCGCCTATTTATACAGTTGCTCACCTGTCGCGGTGATTGCATCGCCGTCGACGGCGGCGGTGGTCGTGACTGGCAACGATTATGTAAAACGCGGAAGTAGGAATTTCGTTATTAAAACACGCGCTAATAAGCATCTGCGGCCGAAGCCGACACGTCGGGATAGCGTTTGTCGTCGGGTTTCTAGCGCACGTAACAATTTAGCCCCGAACGAGAAAATTGCAGGGATGTGGTTTCCCGTGTCTACAGCGGAGACGTGACAGCGGTGACACAGAGATCGTGCAGGAGACGCGGTCGAGAACTTTGGACTACATATATCATTATGCGCTACACAAATTTCCGCGAAAGTCGCTATCGTACGTAGGCCCAATTGATTATGAACAACTGTGATATAGTTTGGCTTAAACGGCAACAATAAAGACATTAAACATATATTTCGTTGTTGCTTCCCGGTGGTGATTTTCTGATTTCTGTCATGTATAAATGTATAATCCTGAGTCTTTTTTTGTTTCTTGGTTGATTAACATCAGCTCACTCGTATCTTGCAGGAAGTACAACACACGAGTAGGCATCTGACGAAGGGGCTAATGCCCATCTTCGGGGATTCGAAGCACGATTTAGCTCAAAGCTTCTGACATATATAATGTTGGTCTGTAATATTTAGAAAATAGTTAATATCGTCGGTAAATGTGTAATGGACTCACGAACCTTAGAGAAGGAAAACTCAAATAAACCATGCCGTAGAAGTTGCTACCACAGTAATAATAGCAACAGAAAAATCATGACGGTGAGCAATAATTGAGGCCATTGTGCCCACTCGACATATTGCCACGTCAGCAGCAGCGTTGAGTAATGTGCGGTCATCCATTGGGAATCGTCATTGCAAATGAATGTGAAAAGGAATGTACAACGATTTTTATCTGGTGCGCAACTATTTGGGTGTTTCAAATAATGAACATGCCTCAATTTTCACATATATTGTCCATCTAAAGTACGTCAAAATTAGTAATGTTATTCTTCATGCTTCATGCTTGTATTGATGTAACATATTTACCTTTACTAATCATGTAACGTAGCCGCTTGCCGATCAACGTCACCTTTCTTGGTTCGTGCGGCGACAGCTTACCACACATTGCGATATTGAATTGATTAGTGACAACATCTCAGTTGGTTAAGATAATAGTTCATGTCTTGATATTTTCATAAAATATTTATATTTTACCGTTTGAAATAAAATAAGCCCTACAAAGATAGCTTGAAGGTAATTATTGACAGACCTACATTTTTGTACTTTCCTTTTAAACTATCTTGCTTGATAATCGCAGACATCTACGTCTTTCACAATAGATGAAATTCGTATTATGTACAGCGAGCGAATGGGGTTCACTGGTGTTCAAATATGTAGTGCACG
>OY759264.1:13815633-13848133 GCA_963662155.1 Lamellibrachia columna | reverse complement strand
CGCAGGCTTCCAACACTTTTCCTTTAGATGTTTCTTCAAGTTTCCTTCCCACATAATACCGTCCACCAGCCTTCACTCTGTCGCCCCTGCTTGCAACCTCCTCTGTACCTCATTGCTACGTCCTCCATCGTCACACATACCGCCCAAGTACACTAAGCTGAACACTTGCTTAATAGTCTTTCCAATATAAATGGTTTTGTGTCCGATTTCAATTTACGTATTATATTGATTAAACTGCAGATACATAATCATGCCTTCTGTTGTTTGATGAGAAGTATAGTTGCGTCATACCGCCCTCACAGCTTTCACTCCAGTAGCACTGTACGCTGTTTTGTCACGTAAGCCAATTACGGTGTGTTGGATGATTTGTGATTTGGCCTTCATCAAAACCAAATTCATAAGTCGTCGTGATATTAATTGGTCAATGTGTGAAACATGAAAGGGCAATGCCTCGCCTTGTTTCTTTTCCATGAATATATAAAACCATGCAGCCAAGTGTATATGTCATGGCATGCACTGCCTAAACATATAGCGGTAGTCAGTCTGACGAAAACAACTGAAACTTGTCGACACGTTACAAAAAAGGTACACTGACTGCGAAAACAAGGAAAAGGTTAATATACAAGAAGAAAGATTCGAATACTGTCATACTTTTTTGTATAAAGGTTCTGAATTTATATTTGACTACGCTCTAGAGTTATTCTTGTTTGAATAGTGTGTAGAGTATCCGTGAACACACAAACACACACACACACACACACACACACACACACACACACACACACACACACACACACACACACACACACACACACACACACACACACACACACACACACACACACACACACACACACACACACACACACACACACACACACACAAACACACACACATACACACACAAACACACACACACACACACACACACAAAACACACACAAACACACACACACACAAAACACACACACACACACACACACACACACACACACACACACACACACACACACACACACACACACACACACACACACACACACACACACACACACACACACACACACACACACACACACACACACACACAGACACACACACACACACAGCCGAACACAAAAACATCTGCTTTTAAATATATTTTTTAAACCTGGTTACCTAGTCTATTTTCGAGAATATCGGAGGCATATGGATGATGCCTTTGTTTTTGTTCACGTACAGCGGCTCAAATTGGGTGTATGTAAGTAACACGTGGTACCTTGGTACGTTGAGACGGGGTTCTACCTCAGTGGCTTGTCACCGTGCACTACGACTGTTGCTACAATGTCACCGTGCACTACGACTGTTGCTACAATGTCACCGTGCACTACGACTGCTGCTACAATGTTGCCGTGCACTACGACTGTTGCTACAATGTTGCCGTGCACTACGACTGTTGCTACAATGTCACCGTGCACTACGACTGCTGCTACAATGTCACCGTGCACTACGACTGCTGCTACAATGTCACCGTGCACTACGACTACTGCTACAATGTCGCCGTGCACTACGACTACTGCTACAATGTCACCGTGCACTACGACTGCTGCTACAATGTCGCCGTACACTACGACTGCTGCTACAATGTCACCGTGCACTACGACTACTGCTACAATGTCACCGTGCACTACGACTGCTGCTACAATGTCACCGTGCACTACGACTACTGCTACAATGTCACCGTGCACTACGACTGCTGCTACAATGTCGCCGTACACTACGACTGCTGCTACAATGTCACCGTGCACTACGACTACTGCTACAATGTCACCGTGCACTACGACTGCTGCTACAATGTTACCGTGCACTACGACTGCTGCTACAATGTTGCCGTGCACTACGACTGCTGCTACAATGTCACCGTGCACTACGACTGCTGCTACAATGTCACCGTGCACTACGACTGCTGCTACAACGTCTGTGACTGGGAAGAAACCATCGACTGTGCATCACTTCAATTTCGTTACGATGCACTACACCGCAGATCAACAATGTATCCACTTCCTCGTGATTGTTGTATTCGAAATCTACGCTCCATTTGCTCGACCAATGTTTATAATATTTATTTATTCATTTATTTATATGCAACTTAATGCTTGTGATTTGCTGTGACATTTTACTCCAGACAGCCCTGTCTAGGCTGTTTTCTTTCTGTGTAGTTCAAGACAGGTTTTTCCATTTCCCTCTATGGGACATTTTACTTACCCTGGCATATACACCAGTTAGAAGGGACGAACGGTTTTTAGTGTTTCCTCCGAAAGACACAGGCAGAGTGAGGTAAACGAAATTGTCCAAGTTTCGAAACGCCGGTTGTGGAATTGAACCACCGTCCTCTCGATCGACTGTAGGGCGCTCTAACCATTAGACCAACGCTCCCCACTATGCTCTATTGTGTTATTGCAGTCAATGTTTCATGTAGATAACTCATTACTTGTAAATGCATATAGTGTTTCATGATTTACACATATTAAATGTAGTTGTACAAAAGGTATGTTGATAATATTCCCAACTAAAAACGACCAGTTATTGATGAACTACGCGTAGCGAAAATATATCAATTAGCATACTTTGGAGGCCATTAAACCCTTAACCCATTAAAATATTTTATCTCAAACTAGCAACGTTTTGATATTTGGATAGACTTAAAAGTATTCACATTCGTATACTTTTGGTGGGTGGACCGGTTTGTATAGATTGCACTCAGAGGAGCAGTGTAGCTAGAATCACTGCAAAAATACAAACAATTAAGTAAATAAGTATATTTTCACACCGTATGCACACTTGGAAGAAATAAATATCTGAAATATAAACGATATGGCTATTCCGGTCTGCCTCCGTTCGTTCAACAAGCAATATGTAAATATGCATTTGCGGGTCGAATTGTTATTTAAAAAAATGTTGTTCAGTAAGACACATTTGTGGGATGAAGCTTTTAAAATAGACATAGTTTATATTATACAACATGATTTGTTTACGATAAAAACCGAGCAGACTGTGAACCTTTAAAAAAAGAGATCCTACTCTGCCCTTAATCAGGTCGGTTCCATGTCTCCCTAAGCAGAGCATCTTTTCAACAACCATGTCTAATTTTTCCACTGCCGAGACATATCGGAGATGTCAATTCAATAAGTGTTTCCTACTTTGACTTGACTTAAGCGCCATCTCAAAACGTCGATGCATGACGCTACACGATAGTGTCGTTTAATTCCGGCCACCCTCCTCCTACAGGAGTCAGACCACAGTTGAAAATTGCATTGGTGGCCATGTTAACGTTTTGTTAGATTATAAGAAAACGTGACCACTAAAAATTCTGAAACTTTTTCACAGCAACTGCCATCATCTCTTTGACATGCTGACCAAGTTTGATCAAAATCACATACCTCCAGCTCTTTTAAAACGCCCCGACGTGCGATGCCCATCAATTTTGACAAAAATAGCCTTGTATTCATGCGCCCACGTGGCCCATAGCAGAAAAATTCCCATAAATCCCTCCGCCTTTTAAACTCTCAAAAAAATGCACCATTTCACAGCCAATAGCTTCTACAAACAAACCTGTGACTATGCCTGCTCAATTGCACTTATGTCACATCATATGAATTCTTTAATTTCACATATCGCAATTTAATACGCCCTACATAAACAGGAAGGTCAACTGAGGTCTTACCCCTACAGGAAACTTCGAATATGCAATTTTGGCAACCTCGTACTCGCCAGGTGGCACTTCTTCCGTCCGGAAGCAGAACACGGCCTGCGTGCCTCGCGGTTGACATCCTAATGAAATGAAATGAAACAATGTTTTTTTTGGAAACTACATCTATGTGCTATGGTAAACGAAACAGTTGCTGCCGCTTTTCTTTAATTTCGTCATTATTAACATGCAATATGTATATGCACAATGCATATTCATCTACGGAACATGCAAATTATTAAACATATTGTGCATAAAACACTGTGCTCGAATTAGTATATCTAACTTGCTTTGAGCGCTGTCTTGCCCGTTTTATTAACAATATAACGCCCAAAGCAAGTTAAATATTTGAATTTGAGCATTGAAAAAGGTGATCAAATTTGTTTTTACACATATGTTGCCTCCGTTAACTGAATTAAATTCCATCAGGGTTTCCATTTTATTTACTTCATTTATTAAATTAACTTAATTTATTTAGTTTGTTAAATTCATTTAATTTATAAACAACATTTTTTTTATTTAATCTATTTCACTTATTTTATTTATTTCATGTATTTCATTTGTTGTATTCATTTATTATTATCATTAATTCATTTAAAACATTTTTTATTAATATTAATACATCCGGATCTGTCTTATCTCATTGTATTCATGTCGTGGAATTCAACTCATTTACATGAAACAAATGTGAACGTAAGAACTACATTCAGGATCTTGCATTTGTGCATTGTTGAAAGTAGGCCTCAGTGCTATTTCTGGCCTGAGTCACCGGAACGTCTGTTTCCATCACCGTTTCCCCTTTCCGCCGTTTACTACGTCAAACTGCACAGGTCCTATCGCGTACCAGGTGTTTAAACTTCCGGCCGAGCAAATTACTGTTCCGCCCACTGTGCTAGGTTTTTGTATCTTGTTTTTGCCACTGGGACCCGTCCCCCTTCCGCTGGGTAAGGTGACACGATGTGTTGTTTTGTGTGTGTGTGTGTTCGTGTCCGTGCGTGCGTGTTCGTATGTATGTGCGTGCGTGCGTGCGTGCGTGTGTGCGTGCGTGCGTGCGTGCTGCCGAGTCGAACCTTGGTCCATTTCGTGCACTCCACGTTGCCTCAGTTCACCCAGCTGTATAAATGAGTACATGGTTACAGACAGTGGTGAACAAATAGTCTTCGTGCACTAATTGTAGCGTAGCTGAATTCTTCCCATAGATGTCGAATTGATGCTGGATTGAACAGGTCTTCAATGGGTGAAGTGTAAAGCGCTTTGAGCTGTCCTGGGGAATGGATGCGCTACATAGGACCGTTTATATAATTTCGAGAACGAATGGTGGACTTTGCGGAAATTGCAATACGTGTACTAGAACCAATTCGGACTGTTGTTAGAATAATGCTTCGTATTGCAAGATTAATGTGATTCGCTTTAAAGCAATTTTATTCAGGACTCACTGTTAGGTATATCCGTGTTTCTGCGCACTGCTTATCGTACTCCAGCTAGGAATTCAAGTGACACTAGAACTCATGTCAGTGTGGTTAGAAATCAACTTCCTCCATTCCTACGGTCCGTGTACAGCTCCGTTGGTACTACATCTTTGAGGCTGGTGTTCTTTCCCTCCAGGTGGCTGCTGATGTTGTTGTTGATCCATCGTAACCTGGGCCTTCCTCTCGGTCTCTTTCCCTCCAGGTGGCTGCTGATGTTGTTGATCCATCGTAACCTGGGCCTTCCTCTCGGTCTCTTTCCATCCAGGTGGCTGCTGATGTTGTTGATCCATCATAACCTGGGCCTTCCTCTCGGTCTCTTTCACTCCAGGTGGCTGCTGATGTTGTTGATCCATCGTAACCTGGGCCTTCCTCTCGGTCTCTTTCCCTCCAGGTGGCTGCTGATGTTGTTGATCCATCATAACCTGGGCCTTCCTCTCAGTCTCTTTCACTCTAGGTGGCTGCTGATGTTGTTGATCCATCGTAACCTGGGCCTTCCTCTCGGTTTCTTTCCCGTCATCTTCATTCTTAGTGCCACATTTATAACAGAATCATCTCCACTTCTCGTCACATGACAATACTATCTCAATGTTTGGTCACTTCTACAATTGGGGCGGTCTTGCTCTCCCTGTAGAAGTGATCATTTTGCTATATGTCCCAGTGATGACACCCTATATCTTTCATGTCTACTGCAGTGACTTTCAATATATCTTTGTCATGGTCCAGCATTCACTGCCAAAGAGGAGAATATGTCCGAAAATTGTGTTTCTGTCTGCGCTGGATAATTATTCGCCGTTTTCACACTGGATAAACAGCGTCAACAAGTAGCCAGCACAGACAATACGTGACGTCGTTAGTGACTGGGTGTGGAAGATGGAAGTGCGAAAGTGTGACGGTGTGTTACCGGTTAGATTCGTATAGAATCATGCAATCCGTGAACGAAGGTAAATGCGGTGTGTAGGATCTAATGCAGGGTGTGACTGCTTAGATGGATGTACGAATTACTGTGTGCGCGTGTGCATGCGTGCGTGCATGTGTGCGTGCATGTGTATGTATTGTTCTGACGAGAAACTAAATTCGCATGACCCGTCTGGCTGGCGATGAATTGTGAGTTACGTGTAAATATTTGAAACTCTCATGTGTCGTTGGAGTCTTTAGAATTAACGCTTCTCTATATTCTGGTCTTCGGGCTAAACAATTTCATGCAATTAATGATTAAGGTATTGCGAAAGGGCAAAGAAAACCTACGACACATGTTTTCCGGAGCGCAAGAAAATGCACAACGGCCACCAATTGCAAAAATTAGTTGTGGTACCATTCCTGGTGTATATGCCAGGAGTTAAACAGATTTCCTGCAGGGGGTAAATCTGTAACGTTGAGTCATTGCGATGACATATAGTTGTGAGGGATGCAAATAAGCACGGAACATCCTAGCATAGACCTCCATCAATTATAATTATGATAATTGGTTAAGCGAATGTTGTTATTAACAGCCATTGAGACAAGGTGGTTAAGAGGAGATCCAATAGAAGTTCTTAAGCTATTAAATATTTATGCAAATATTGACAGAAATATTTTTCTCACATAGAGGAACCAGAAGACACGAAGATACATTGTAGATTGGATATCGGAAAGTATTTATTCACACAGAGAACAAAAAAATAATGGAACAAATTATATATCGAATTAATAAACATTTCTCAGGATAGTTCATTTTTATGTTGAAATAATTCTTTAAAAAAATCCATGGTCGTCGTTTCATCAAGGCGACGTCATCCTTGTCGGATCGTATACGTTAGTCATTAGTACTGATGAAGTCGCCTTGATAAGAAGACGAACATTTCTACTAAGGTATAAACAAGTTTTGGATATGTTAAAATCATTATTTCAACATGAAATTATCTACCGATTATGAAAACGCTAGCAGTGTGAATATGTTTTAGAACTAGGTTGACACATATATCAGAGAGGCATGCTACATATAGATGAATAATCGTTGGACTCTCGACCTTGTTCACTTGCCATCTGGGTGTTTTATTTGGGTGGCAATCTTGCTAAAGCATCAGCAATACTCTGAAGAGACTGGTTTGTCGAGTGAAGTCTGGCAGGCACATCCGGAGTCCGTGTTATTGGGTTTGTGTTAATGTCGTTTTAAGGTAACGTAATTTCACGTGTGTTTGGTCTGTTTCCAGGAACGCAGCATAGAACTGGTCTTGACCTATATATAAGACACCCATAATGTCGGGAAATAGACGTATTGATAGACATAGATTGTCTATTTATCCAATTGTACAGTATAGTATGATACTGAAATAAAATAAATGGCATATATCAAACATAAACACTAATATTATTATTTAAAAAAATATAAATGATAGTTTGTAATTATAATAAGCAGTAAGAATAATCCGACAGTATTCGTTAATTACGATTTTATTGGCGTTGTTTTTGTTGGTATAATACATAATATTTTTTTACAATACAAATTTGGGAGACCCCAGTTGTCTATAGGAGGAAAATATAAAATGGGTGATAGACTTAGGAGTAACAATTAGTGCCGGTATTAGGTTCCAACTAACCATGTAAGGAGAAATGATTAATTGTACACAAGTCAATATATATATATATATATATATATATATATATATATATATATATATATATATATATATATATATATATATATATATATATATATATATATATATATATATCTAACGTGGCTAGCCACACAACAATAAAAAGTTGTTGATTTATCGATAATCCAGTGACTTCAGAGTCCACATGCGATCTGAGACGTGCTGTTTTATGTTAGACACCATTACTTGATAGGAAGTGGGGAACTCATTTACGCCTTTGCGGAAAAGATTTGCATCTGAGGCACATCAATTAGTAATCTTTCTGTCTTTCTGTGCTTAGCGATGGATTGCTTGTCTTTTCTGAGAAGACACTTTACCAGTTGTGTTCTAAGGTTCGCAATAAACGAAACTGAATTTGTGTTGCTTCAAGAAACGTATGTATGGACTACTTGCATTATATGGACTACTTGCATTGTATGGACTACTTGCATTGTATGGACTAGAGTAATTGCTTCTCGCAGTGCAATTAATTTTGGAATAGATTTAGCGGCTTGGGTGCGATCTCAAGGTAGGTCAGGCGGCTATTATATGCTTATCTTGAATTGAGTAGTTTCAGTAGACATTTGTAAGATAAATTAACCATTTATTCACAGTTTGTAGTTGAAATACTATGTAATATTATTTTTTTCTTAAGTTTTTCGTTTATTTGTTTATGTTACAAGATTTTTTTTACATTTCTGTAAATGCAAACAAATAGCCACAAAATGCTAAATTATACCGTTTTGAGAAAATCCCCAAAGAAATAAATGATATACATATAAATACGACAATGTCACTGATAACTTTGAGGAAAGTTTTGGTTAACATAAACGAATTACATCTGCTACATCACCATGAATAATGTAAGCAAAAGTTGAATGACAGCCTACAATGACAGTGTACTTTTGACACAAACCCTTCACCAATCGTAATTCTACTTCGTGTTATGTAAGTGTAAGTCGCGTTCATACGCCAAATTGCAGCGATGTAAGTGTAGTTTTTGTTTTCTAAAATAGAAAATTAAACATCGTTTCCTAGTTGTTAGTGATAACAGAAATGTGAATAGATACGCGACTCATGCATGAAATGTGATGTTTTTCACTGGCGTTTTACGTATGGCTGACAAAACATAACAGCCATTTTTAACATTGACACGTCACTTTAATTTGCCGCTACAATTGCCCTTGAATCTGTATTTGTCACGTGGTTACCGTCTACGATATCAGGTTTGCGTCAACCATCTGACAAACACGTGGCAGGGCGTGTTTACGATTATTTTTATTGGCCCGTTACCCGCGGGGTCACCAGGTCACATCAACTGGCCGTTTCCGTTATAACTTCAAAGGCACAATAAACTGTGTCAGCGCTGATATTAGCTGGCTTACGGACATGATTTAGTTAGGCAGATATAGTACTGACGTGTACTGGAATCACAGTAATATTTCATAGCATGTCATGAGGATCAAAATGAAAAAAATCAACTGACACGTTAGCCGCCCCAGCTACCTCAAAACATCGATGTTCGATACTAAAGTAAATTGGTTTCATTGTGGGGGGGCTAAGCAGATATTTCATTGTGGGGGGGCTAAGTTGATGTTTCATTTAGCGTCGCACGTTGATGTATTTTCCAGGCTTGTTGACAAGTCACAAACTGTTCGTCAATCGCCATGAATGTCGTGGTTTATATGCGGTAATTTTAGCAGCAACATGTAGGCAGGTGCTTACCCGCCAAAAAAACTAGCCAGTCGTAGCAACTATTTAATAATTATAGTTTTCGGTGCGGCCTCTCACAATAACATGGTTTCGTTTTGCATACGTTTCGATTATTATTATTATTATCATAAAGTTATACAAATACAAAGAGAAGTCGTATAATAATAACAACAATTATTATTATTATATTACTGGATAATTTCGTTCACCATGTGCAAAACAGACAAACAAATACAAGTGGTGTCAGTGGAGAGAGAAATTTAGTGTGGGTCAGTGAAATAGCCCGGTGTACACTGGCACTATTCCCCCGATATGATCCGACTCAACTTGTTGTGTTGGTTGAGTAGGGTCGGATCGATTGGCCGTATGACCGACCCACCTCAACTAGGGTGGATACACTACACCGATTGACGCCGACTGGATCAGAATCGAAGACTTTTATGTTGCTATACGCCTCACGTTTAACCATTTAGTTTTGGGATAACCTGTAACATGTAACATGTAATCTGTAACCTGCTGCGCAACTTCGTCGTAGCATAACACGCTAATGGGAGGTCTCCGTTTTGACCCACATCCACAAGATGGCGGATGTTATAAAAACGAGTCCTCCCCTAAAAGAAATCTAGGGGAGAACAAGTTTTTATAACATCCGCCATCTTATTTCTACCAGAAATCCTTACATTTACAAAAAAAAATTCACTTTCGGTGAGCAGTAATGATATAATTGTATATCATTAATTAACGAATAGACCAGATAATATATTTAGAACAACTAGTAAACAATCTGCTCATTACGAAAGATCTAAATTTAACAAGAGTCCAGATTCGGGGTGAACTGCCCCTTTCACCCTTCCAGACGCCCGTGGTTTCACACATTAAAATAACTAATTGTTTAACAAATGTTATGACTGGTAAGGCCGATTCTACATGGACACAATGAAAAACAGCAACATCTTACTTTCGGTTTCTTCTTGTTAACAAGCCATAGTCACTAACATTGTGTCTGCTCTGAGAAAGTCTTCAAATGTGAGTTAAACAATTTCAAGTTAAAGGCTTGTTTTTTCAGCAGTCGTACGCAGTGGCCTTAGATCGACCTGGTCATTACGGGGAGTCAAATGTTATGACGCATTCACTGATCTGCCGACATGCAAATGTTGGCGGAAACACAGGCTGTAATATAGTGGTCCCGCCGCTGCAGACTATGTATGTTGTCGCGTTGTAACACACATAGCAAGGGTCTACGGAACCACACAGCGATGCTGAAATGTGAACAAGAAGCTATTTTCAATACATACATATACAGCTGCGACGATGATGCAATCCTTATTGTGTGTTAATGGTTTGCTTTGGGGGCATTCCTCATTGAAATAACAAAACTGACAGCACGGGTATTGCATCTTATATTGTTTCGAATTATTAAATTATAAATTATTAAATAATTATTTAGTCAATCTGGCGTGATTAAGGTTTACAGACGGTACACAGAATATGGTTGGATGCCCCAAGGCTCAAGTGCGTCGGAACCACTTCGATCGTCGTGGCCGGACTACTTTTTCCCATCACGTGCTGGTCCCAGCTGCGAGTTTTCTTTTTGAGCAGGTAGGTTGAGCGTCAAATTAACCAGATTTCATGCATACATTATGGAGAAACTTTATACGTGGTGTGGTACGGCGGCTTGCGCCAACACGTGCACGTTTTATGGAAAAGACGGCGTTTGAATGGCGTTGTTAGGGCGATTAATGACCAACATCAGATACGCGTTTCCCGCATGGTATGTAAACACCCGAGTGCGTGCGTGCGTGCGTGCGTGCGTGCGTGCGTGCGTGCGTGCGTGCGTGCGTGCGTGCGTGCGTGCGTGCGTGCGTGCGTGCGTGCGTGCGTGCGTGCGTGCGTGCGTGCTACCACGTATGATTAACCTTTTACAAATGCTGGTAGCTTAATCTAGAATCTGACCCAGATATCACTGATCGTTTTCAGAACTTAACTCCAAATATATAATTGCATAAGTTTAAAGTCTACATGTAAATGTCTAGTTGCACCTTATTTAATTAAACTGGATCTATTTGTTTTCCTTGTCCTTCCGCCATCACCGAGAGCCCGTCTCCAGCCTCCAAGTTGGCAATTGTTGAGGACCTGAGTGCATGCGAAAATTGTCACTACGGTTATTTATTTTAAACACATAATTATCACGCACGCTCGCACGCACGCACGCACGCACGCACGCACGCACGCACGCACGCACGTACGCACGCACGCACGCACGCACACACGCACACACACACACACACACACGGGTGTTTGCCTGGGTAGTGTGATTGATTCACCTCCTCCATGTCGAATTTTATTCATGGCTCAGTCACAGAAGCAGCAGATTTTTATTCCCTAACATCAAGACAAACCGCTACATTTCAATTCTTAACGCTAAATAACCTGTGATTTATACTGTATATATGTGATGTGCCAACTCTAGACCTAATGTTAAAGGTTTTGTTTCTATCGTGTTGTAAGTGTCGATCGGCACAAGAATTTCCTGGTCGGACGCATAAAGTATTATTGTATTGTATTGAATTGCATTGTATTGTATCGTATAGCATGCTCGAACAGCGTATCTGATTTTGGTCATTAATTGCCCCAACAACGCCAAACAAACGCCATCTTTTCCATAAAACTTGAAGGTAAACACATGCACATGTTGGTGAAAACTGCCGTACCACACCACGTGTAAAGATTCTCCATAATCTATGCATCACGTGATGAAATCCGAGCACCGCATTGGTTCACATCCGCCCATGGTGCTCAACCTACCTGCTAAAAAAACACGTCCCGGCTGATGAACCCCCGGGTTGATGGCATGGTTTAAAAAATACATTGCACGAAATTGGAACTGCTTGTAGAACACAGATTTTTTTCAGCATCATGACCGACGAAACGAGTGACCTGTCGAACCATTAACAGCTTGTGATTTAGATAAGATGGATAGACAATAAACTTGAGGCCGGAGAAGATTTTATTGATCTTCATAAAATAAATTCGCAACGCACTGATGCTTCTGTCATCAGCTTTGCTCAAAGATTGTATAATGCGAATTAATATTTCCATAAACAAAGCCAGAGGACAATGCTGTGATGATTGCCGTATTATGCATGGTGCGAAAACCGGCTTAGCTACCCAAATTAAGACATCTGAACTTCGATGCTTGTATAGGGACGCATGTGAGTGTCGCTTCGAGGCGATAGTTAACGAGATAATGCACTTCCGTTACATGTACCTATGTCATTATCGAATAAATCATTGGTATTATTTTTAGCACATTTTAGTGCAGGTTGTTTTAATAAATAATGGAATGTGTTATTGTTTGTTCTCTTTGTCTCCATTCCAACTGTGTCTATGTGTGAATGCGATAGCGGGCAGCGTCTCGTTTGGGCCCGGTAGTGAGCACCTATATGTAATTATGGGCTTATTTGCATAAAACCAACATGACGGCAAAGGAGACTAGCGTGCCCTATTGTCACTGCGATGGACATTCTTTGAATCTAGCCAATGTAGATTGTATCAGGAGATAGCATCATGTATAGAAAGACGCAAACCATATACGAAATAACAAAACTAGTTTTGGGCGAATGTTTACTTCGCCATGTTGGCAGCCTAAGTACAACTCTTCAAAGGCGAAACTTGTCAGCGGCTGAGGGACAGTCAGTTTCATCCACGACTGTGAAAACCTTAGCAAGTTACGCACAGAGACACAAGTTGACTTGTTGGGCTGATGTCATGAGCAAAGTGGAAGACAGGGAAATTGAAGAACCTAGAATACCAAGACGCAGATAAATATAAAGCCCTAAACCTCATTGTGTCGTTTATCGAAGATACTACGATAGATACATGAACAATGAACAGCTTTTCTTAAAAGCAGAGGGTGGGGACGCATACAATGATGAATTCCAAACTGTTACTGGTTTCTGTGACTGTGATTTTGATTCACGAGAGCTGGAGACACATCTATGCACTTTCACCCATAATATAACGCGTGTGGAAATGTTACACTTTCTAGTGTGTTAGCATATTTGCGATTGCTGTCTTTACACCAACAACAACTATTGTCAGAGGTTATCGAATTAGCAACATTAATTCTGGTCATGTCAGCTACAAACCCTATCAGCGAACAGTCTAACCAGGATTTGTCATACTTTTGTTTTCGCACGCGGACGGGACAGAATGAACAGTTTGCCATCAGTCCTCGAATGTAGGCAAAAACCTTCTGAAGATGAACCGAAAACAGCACAGAAAAGAATATCCCGAAAGAGGTTGGTGCAAGGACGCAACCATGCTTCACACTATTGCGAATTGGGAAGGCCTGCGATGATGATCCATCGTACTGCACTGTGCCATGCATGTCTTTGTGAAAGGAGGTAATCATTCTCAGCTGCTTTGGGGACATCCAATCTTCTCGAGGAGTACAAAGAGTCCTTTTCTGCTGACCGGGTCAAAAACTTTTGTCAGATCGACAATAGCGACGTCTACTCTGTTCCCTACATTCTCTTGCAACTGTCGCAGCCAGAGTAACATGGCGATGGTGGACCTTCCTACTCCGATTTTGATTGTGATTCTGGGTAGACACGCGTAGTCAATTTCTGCACGCACGCACACACACACACACCTCTGTTTCCAAGCTTTCACTTGCGTTTGTGCAACTGGGTGTGTCACACCGTTTATCGGATACATTTGCACCGTCAACAGATAATAAAGAGACATTTGGAGCATACCCTTGAAGACATCAGTATTTTAGTTGAAGGCTCGCTTAATCGTAAATTCCCATATTTGATATATACCTGAACAAATTAAACGAAACACATATTGTTATTTTACCTCCATTCGTTATTATGTCATATCACTGTGCCATTTCAGTGGATTTCATTGTTGCCAAGTGGATTAGACAAAATTCATCATGGCCGTTTGAATAATGTGCTTACCTAAATTTGTCGTTGTTGTTGTTGGCGTCGTCGTTGTTGTTGGTGTAGTCGTTGTTGTTGTTGTTGTTGGCGTAGTTGTTGTTGTTGGCGTAGTTGTTGTTGTTGGCGTAGTCGTTGTTGTAGTTCCCTTTATCACTCTGGTCGTTGTTGGTTTACCACCAGACTGTGCTGTGGATACAATTGTTATTATTACGGTGGTCGATTTTTGTGTGGTAAAAACAATTATTTCTTCAAACAACCATGGATATGAGCTAAAAAAAACGTGAGGTTTGATGAGAAAACGACTGTGTTAAAATGTCGGAGCAATCCGTTGAGAGGAAGCTCACACTGCACAAGTTTACTACATTACAAAAATTATATTCAAATTTAACGCTGAAATATCAATATATATATATATATATATATATATATATATATATATATATATATATATATATATATATATATATATATATATATATATATATATATATATATATATATATATATATATATATATATATATGAAGCAGCATGGGTATGGGTTATATATAGGGTTTGGGTTAGAGTTAGAATTATGGTTATGGTTAGGTAATCCTAACCGGTTGATTCAGCAAATTTATTTAAAAAAATAAACATTTCGTGTGTTAGTTAGTTTACTTTTCCAGTAGCGTGTAGAGTCCGTGCATTCCATGTTGTTACGATAGTGTCGTAGTTCGTCATTTTCAGTTCATTACTCTCTCCTGTATCTGACTTTCCACTCCGACCCTGCAGGCGTACAATGAGGTGCGCGGTCGCTGTTGGCCCTGACCTCGGCCGACCCAGTGTGGTAGTGGTCGTTTCGTCCATTGACACCAATCTCATCTCCACGTCCGCCATATCCCCGTTAGGTCATACCCTTACGGACGCAGCTTCCAGTCTGCACCGCGCGGAGCTGGGTTTGGCTTGTGATGATATGGGACGTCGGCTGGCTACTGATTTCACTTTTCGCCTTTGCATACTGGCAGACTTCAACGCTGCTGGCAGCAGCGTTGGGCATACCACCACCTTGCAGACCCACAAAGATACATATATAGGTGAATATGATAGGCAAAATATGGGTGGAGTCTTAATCGGTCAATGGAGGTGTGGGTATTGTTGAGCAAGAATGGAGAACATAGTTACTTTTGTTATTATAAATTGTGCAAGAATTTTTTACTGTTGTTTGGAGGGGTATTTTAGGGTCCAACCTCCATGCTCGTAACTAGACACGACACGGGGGCGTGTCCTGGGCGGTGTAATGATCAACAGAACACCGATAGTGTAAGATTGTGTACTATTCTGTCATCACTCATCCGCTTCATGGAGTGCTTTGTCTTCTTCAGTCAACTTCTTCAGTCGACTGTTACATGCTGAAATAACTGATCTGGCATCAGGTGTAGAACTGATTGAAAGAATCATTTTGGCAGTGAGGACTTTAAGAATCATTTTGGCAGTGAGGACTTTAAGAATCATTTTGGCAGTGAGGACTTTAAGAATCATTTTGGCAGTGAGGACTTTAAGAATCATTTTGGCAGTGAGGACTTTAAGAATCATTTTGGCAGTGAGGACTTTAAGAATCATTTTGGCAGTGAGGACTTTAAGAACCATTTTGGCAGTGAGGACTTTAAGAACAGATCAACAATTCGAAGACCACATCCGGGGCAAAACTAGCAGTGCGGTCACATGAGTTGGGACCGAGACGAAAACATTGCCAGGTAAGCGGTTGGCCAGATCGATGTTAATCTACAACATTGACACCCGAAATGGAAATGGGGGTACTTCTCCGTCACTGATTGTACTTTAATAGAAATCGACGCCCGGTTTGGCGAACGGTGTAAGCCGGTGAATACTGCCTTGGCGGCACTGACGGCCAACGATAATGGTTTCCTTGATGTAAAAAACAAAACAAATGAAGCCATTGTTTGAGCTAATCCCAAACCCATCAAGAATGATCTGTGTCGTGAGGTAGAAGTGGCAAGGCCCATCAAGAATGATCTGTGTCATGAGGTAGAAGTGGCAAGGCCCATCAAAAATGATCTGTGTCATGAGGTAGAAGTGGCAAGGCCCATCAAGAATGATCTGTGTCGTGAGGTAGAAGTGGCACGGCCCATCAGTGGATGTAAAACATTGCCACGTTGCTGAAAGTGATGGCTCAAGTGAAGGTTCTTGCAAGTGCGCATACCTTCGGTTCACCAACTGCAATTTGTGAAGGTCAATGCTACATCAGATGAATTTGTGAAGATGAACTTTCATCAACAGGGTAGACGTATCCTGTTTTGTTAACTGTAAGACACCCCCCCCAAAAAAAAAACCGCATCTGAACACAGTTTTACCTGCCACGTGTGTAACTCCAAAAAGTTGTTTGTCAACCCGTGGTGTCGTTACTAGTTGCTCCCTTTGTAAAGGAGTGAGGTTAATTCGTGTACGTATTAGTTCGTGTACGTGTTAGTTCGTGTACGTGTACCCCAGCTGTTATCCCTTTCCACGTCTCCCTCTCGTCAGCCTTCGCGCTCCACTTGTGATACTCCTCTGCCTTTCTGACATCCCTATTTATGCAATCCTCCCACCGCAGTCGCGATCTTCCCCCTTTCCTACCACTTGCCTGTTTCACCTCCTCTGCTTTCTTGTGAGGTCGGCCCTCCTCGCAATAAGTTACCTGTCCACATCAACCGGCTCCTTACTATTCTTCCCGTGAGGCTGAATTTCACCCCAATATCTTCCCTCAGGTCACTCATCCTCCTTCTATCCACCCTCCTTTCTCCTGTAATTCTCCCGACCTTGTTCTTGCCAACTTGCAGATTCTGGTGTTGTTGCTCTGTCAGTGCCACCGTCTCAAGACCATTCAGGCGTGACGGCGTTACACACGCTTTCAGAACGTTCCCTTGTCACCAATGCGTAACAAACCGGTGTATGCAATGATTTGATTTAGCGTATCGTTTTGCTACTGCCATGACAATGCACTCTACGTTATGTTCTGCATTCGCTTATTTTGGTACCCCCCCCCCCCCCCATATATAGCTGGTACCCTTCCATGTTTGCCTCCTGGCGGTGGCCCCACAAACCTCCGACCCACACCCCGCTTGTTTAAACGGCCAACCTCCACCTACCACTTATTGCCACATCCCTCTCGTTTGTAAATGACAGTTTGCGTCTGGTTGTTCACAATTAGGTCACTTTTGCACAAAATTTGGTCACAGTGCGCTACATAGCACGTCATGCCGAGCTAGCAAGACACAATGTTACGTCCGTGAACTGGGGACAAGCACGAAACGCATTTATGATATCGAACTACAGTAATGTATCGGAGCGTTGGTGTTTTACGAAGGAAACGATAGCATTTACTCCCATCAACAGTGGCAATCACGTACACTAATCGAGAAATACCAATATACACAAACCAGTACAGGGACCTGTACATGTTGCTAATGGCCCAAGACTAAGTAAACACGTCTGCTAAAACTTAGGACACTGCACTTTTGGAAACAAATTGTATGACTTTAATATGTTCCTGTGTGACTTTGTCAACCAATACCCCATTGATATAATAACAAGTTGATATGCTAAGTTCATTGCCCCTGCACGTCTGTGCAACTAATATAAAATCCTACTAATAAAATCAATACAAATATACGTACAAACGTCAAGTTTCCCCAAGTCTTCCTTCAGCGACAACACGGTCTCTTCTAGTTTCTTCAGCTGGTTCTGTTGTTGCTCCATCGAGTCTTGAAGGCGATAAACCAACGAGATCAAGTTCTCGTAGTCGTTGATTTCGTCGTGGCAATGCTTCATGGTGCACTCGGTCCACACTTAGGATGTAGGCGACAGCCATCGCAGCCACTAGATGTGCTACCTTTCTACGCGGGGTATGGCACTCCATAATGAACGTCAAAGTTATTCAGTTGCTGCTAACTTACTAACCCTGTCTGAATTGTGTCACGACAGTGGCGTAACTAGGATCTCGCAAAGGGGAACGTCATTCAATATGGATGTGTGCTCGTCGGACTGTGACCGTTTCGTTAGATCAAGCCCGCACGAACATATATGAATAATTATGTAAATATAAGTTTTTTTTGCCCAGTCAATGACCTCTGTTTGGTGTCTGCACCATGCCTGCCTGTACTGCGTTGCACCATTTATACTTTGCCTAACATTTGGCTGCGTATATGGGTCACATGTTTTCCCTCTTAACGCTGGTGCAAAGGTTGGGTAGAGTACACATTGCAGTAGCGGATCCAGGGGGGTATTAGGGGTCTCCAGACCCCTGTGTCCTTGACAAATATTACGGTAAAGGACAACGTATATATGCTTACATCAGAACTAGTGTCAGTGTAAAGACTGAAGTATTAAATATTAACCCTTCTGTAAGTAGAACTACACATGTCGTCCCGTCCCCGCCCCTCCCCCCAGTTCGTAAGTAAAACGACAGATGACTACGACTGACTGTTGAAACCCCCTGCCAACAAGCATAGATCCGTCCCTTCATTGTATTGATTATTAATCATCACATCGCTTTCTACGATCACAGGAAACTGGGCAGTCAGCAGAATCTTGCTTCGCATATACGAACCATAGCGACACACTAGTGCGGCAGATAGCTAAAAATCATGCAATTTTTTTATGCACGACACTTAGCACATATTTAGAACTCATCAAGGCGAACACATCTAGACCCCGGACCATCTCAGGTTTCGACGTTTTCAAATAGTTTAGTTTGACCTTATCTGAAATTCATCCGAAATTTTTATAAATGGCGGCCATCGACACCAATTCCACAATATATTAAGAACTACGTCACCTGGAGCCGTAATGTTGATGTTAAAACACTGTGTACAGGTGCACACACATGCATACAATGATATGTATGACAACATATTAGTTAATTATTTAAGCAAGCCGCACATTGTTTTGTCTTGGGTTCGGCTCTGCGCAAAGCATCATGGTTAAAAAAAACTTTTGTTGTTTCCCGCGAATTTCGATATTGTATCTCGTGTCTTGTAAATATACACAACCATTGAATATTAGCATCAGATAAGCTGGATCTTAAAACTCCAAAAAGTTTTGCTGCTGAACACCCTCTGCATAAACACATCTTGTTCCACAATTCACTGTACGCAAATTCGCAGTAGTGTCAACAATCATCATAACAACCGTAAGATTACAATGCGACAACGCCACAGTGGTCACTGTATAAAATACAGAAAAATACAATATATGTATCAAAACGTAATGCGTCAGTGGCGCCATCCAAAAAAAGTGACCCGTCACACCCTCCACTCCTTGTGTTCACCCTACCCTACTAGGGAGCTTAACCACAAATGTTGAAAAAGAAAAGCAGTACAATGTCACTTTTATGCTGCAGTGTTCATTCACTATCAAAATCGTTCACAGTCACTCTGCCCAAGCGGCAAGTTCCAGGGGCTAGAACGTAACCACACAGTGGCACACTTCGTCCGCCGTCGGAGTCTGTCCATTGATAACTCAGAGTCTACAGGTTATGTGTGTGTGTGTGTGTGTGTGTGTGTGTGTGTGTGTGTGTGTGTGTGTGTGTGTGTGTGTGTGTGTGTGTGTGTGTGTGTGTGTGTGTGTGTGTGTGTGTGTGTGTGTGTGTGTGTGTGTGTGTGTGTGTGTGTGTGTGTGTGTGTGTGTGTGTGTGTGTGTGTGTGTGTGTGTGTGTGTGTGTGTGTGTGTGTGTGTGTGTGTGCGTGATGTTTGGTAAAAAAAAAACTAAGTGACGTTTGGAGTAGGAAGAAGGTGATTGACTGGACGATTTATGTGCATACTAATGTCAGAGACAGGATAATTCCTGTGCTTGTAGTAGCGCTGTCACGGTTCCAGTTGTCACGGGTCTGTGCGGTTCTCGATTGCCATTTATTCATGGTACGCATCTGCTACAGTTCCAGTCTGGGAGACTGGGAGTTGTCTACTTTTTAAAGAAGGGAGAGAGGAACACTCCTAATATTGTTAAATGCACCAGCATAGAGCTAAAATAGGCCAATCACAAGCAATTACATAACTGAATTTTTTTTATTTAAACACAAGAAACTACAATGTTCGAGTCGGCCTCATCGCGCTAAGAGTCAAACCACGCGGACAATATAGACAATGGACATACAGTTGAGGTTAGAGCTCACAAAAATGTGTGATTATATTACTGATAACTAGTGCTGTGAAGGTCCATGGCCTGGAAGTGTGTAACATTTAGCATAGTATCCCGTCTGTAATGATTATTAATTCAAATTCCGTGTAGTTTTTGATTTCGTCGTGGTAATGTTTCGTAGTGCATTGGCCAGCGACATGTCCTACAGAGTACTGTCGAGGTGGGTACCTTAAAATTCGCACAACTGGTGGGTTATGGATAGCGACCACAACTTTGTGAGCCAACGATGTCCTGTTATTAAAACCATTTGTTTTCTACATAATCATCTTCTCCAATTATCTAACTATATCTGTACTTATATACGTTGTCTAAATTAGTATACCACCAGATTTTTTTCGCTTTAAAAATGTGCGTGCAAAACGGCTTCCTTCACTTCCACGTTACTACTCAGCCATCATCACACGTTTCGCAAACAAATTGTCCCACACTTGTACCTGGCACAGTATTTTTTCCGCTTGTTATATAATTACTTTATGTTATTATTATTTTAATATTATCACATCACATTATTATCATTAACACTGTTATACACAATCTACAGTGCAATTACTTGTGTGGGCTACATAGGGCCACCAATCCAAAGCGGGCCCTTGTTGGCAAGGGCCCGCTTCGGCAGCACAATACGGCTTGTGGTATTTGATTTTTTCCAATAAGACTGGTGCATGCACATGCACTAAAATGCACATATCAGAGCATACACAACTGGCTTGTACATACACAACTGGCTTGCACACACACAACTGGCTTGTACATACACGACTGGCTTGTACACACGCGACTGGCTTGTACATACACGTTTTCATTGTTTTCAACGTGATCAAATGGAAATGCGACATTTGGAAACAATGCTAATATTTTAAGAAAACTGTGAAAAACAACCTTTTTGAGCTCACCTGTTTAAATTTGCGTTTCGAGATTCCTACACCCCCACCCCCCACACGCACGCACGCACGCACGCACGCACGCACGCACGCACGCACGCACGCACGCACGCACGCACGCACACACACACAAACTGCATTTCTATTCACTGTAAAGGCCGGATTACATTCTTGAGCGATTAATTGCCCAATGCTCGCGGTAGCACGGTGCAAGAATCGGTCGTGTAAACACTCTTGTCGGTGGAATTGGGGATGGGTCCAATTTGACCAATGGCCTGCGGTGATTTTGGAGCAATGGCCAATCAGCGACGTGACTTTTCATCTAACTCAAATTAAGAGTAGCGCCAGCCAAGATCTAGGTCGCAGGTGTCTAGACACGTCGGTCGTCTAAACGCATTCACGGCTCCAATCCAGATTTTCTGTTAGAGTTTACTCCCTCAGATCACATGAATACCAAAGCCCAGTACTACTTACCCATAGGTTTGAATATTGATTATAAGTATTGTTGCTATGATTATTACACAACAATGTATACAGTTATCAAGTAAGAAACGGCAAAACAAAGAAACCCACGCACATGTCAAACAAGAACAACAGACCGACATTTTAATGCTAAAACAACGGTGTTCTGTACATTTGGCACTGGTGTATGCATAGCAGAATCCACAATAATTACAACGCATGAAGACAGGGTCATACCCAAAACAGCCGCCTTCGTTTGCATATGTACGTATGCTGTTCCCAGCTGTGCTTGTAGGAGGTTGTCACCACAGAGTTTCTAGACGGTTGCCAGGCGGCATTTTACCTTTAGATTATTTTATCTCGACCGCTTGCTTCGGCAAGCCAGTTGTTAGACGTTTCCTTGCAGGTACACACGCACGCACATCTTTCTGGGCCTGTCACTTTAACGTGCAAAGTCTGCTAGTTGTTAAGGTAAATAACGTTGTAACATCTTGACCACCCAAACGCAATGTAAAGAACCACAGTTATTAAAAATACTTCCGCTGTCATTTGTTTATGAATATTGACATTGTCGTTCAGCATGCAATGTAAACATGATATTTGGGGCGAAACGTTCAAATTCAACAAAGTTATTTTTTTAAATCGTGCTTCATTAGAACATTGGTTCGTGAACATTTGGACGTCAGCATAGTTTACATACTTTTGATTTTATGATAAAAATGACCGGGTGTGTGCAGCTTTTGGTATATCCCCTCTACGAACGTCATTACTATCATTATGATGATAATATATCAGTAATTAAGGCACTCATTACTCAATTATTATGATTGTTGATAAGTCCATGTAATGGCAATGACGTCGTGTTATGATTAGTTGGCATCAGCATGGCATCAATGATGTACGTGTTAATGGTGATCCAATAATGGTGTGATCCACGATGATCATTTGTCGTGCATCATGCATGATGACAATTATGACATAATTATGTGAAGATTCAGAGGGCAACAGGTATTAATGATCTAACCTTCTGGTTATGGCCAAAACTATCATGAAGGATAGACACATGGTTACTTAACACATACAGATGCAAGAATCTACTGAAGGTCTTTACAACCACCCAAAGAACGATCAACAACACCATAAATGATTGTTCTCCAAGTACCACTAACTAATAATTATGCTCCAATCACAGCTCTCGTAGTATTTACAATGATTCCTGTTCTTTGCCACTTGTGGGCAATAGTTATTTACACAATCAGAAATCACTGATAACTAATTATCACCAACAAAAAGAGAATCCACAAACCACGTATGTACAAGTGCACTTCCACGAGACTGCGCAACAGACTGGAGACTAACAACTAGAAGTGCAGAAAACTACTAAAATTGGTTTCCTAGCAAAGTTACAACTTGGTCTCAACCAAACATGAGATTAAAATGATAATGGCGTACACGCGCTTGCGGGACATCTTTAAGTATACACCATAATAAAACTAATGTCAGTAGGAATTGTTTTTGTCATGTGAAAGAGACTTTGTGAACTTACACAAATCAGCGATCTGTTGCACACTTGACATCACATTGTACAAGACATGGCGAAAAAGTTATCTTTTTAATCTCATATTTGGTTGAGGATCAAGTCCTAACTTTCCTACATAACCAATTTGTAGCAATTTTCCACACCGCTATTTGTTAATGCACTTCATTCCAGTATTGCCCAGTATTGTGAAAGTGCCCACAAGGGAACCTGCAAAATTATCATCATATTTTCCACTGATGTAATCTTGACAGTGACTGGTAATGTTCATCCAATGCCGTTTACTTCGGCTCGAGTTCATCGCACAAACTTCTTGGTAGGTGGCGGTAGTGGTCGGATTTGGTTGAATTTGTCGTCGTGAATCGGAGACCCGGGAATGGGGTCCAGGCGACTATTCATGGAAGGGCTACTTGCCATCTTGACCGGAGCCTTCGAACTCCTTCCCTTTTGCTGGAAGAATAATTCCACATCATGTTATATATAACAAAACAAAACGACGATCTTGTTTTTAACTACTTGACTTTTAAAGACCCGACTTGTTTTGGTGGCATACAAAGAATAGCCACTTAGATGTGTATACATGCATCAACTAATTTATTATTATTCATTTAACTAATTAATTTTATATTATATATTTTACCATGCATATATAAACTCATCTATTATTATTTATTATGCAAATAAATTTTAGCACCTAGGAGTTTTAAGTGCCTCTGAATTGAATTTTACTGTGCTACATATAAAAATCCTTATTATTATTATTAATACATATAACAAACATCGGATGATACGGCCATCCAATGTGCAGAACATTCATCAGTTTATATTTGCTAGATTTCTATTTTGTTATTATCTTTGGATCGTAGCCTTCTTTGGTAGATTTTGTCTTTGAGATAGTCCCAAAGATAGAAGTCTGGCAGTGACAGGTCAGGTGAATGTGTCAAATGCAAGTGTGCCTGTAGCGCCGAAGCCAAATAAAGTATATTAAAGTTATCCCTCCGAAACATTAAGCTGTATCGGTAGCATTTTTAGTCTCCCTATATGAAAGTTAACCAGCAGAAAGGCCAACTAATGAATGTCAGACTCAACTGTATGTAAAACATACCCGGTTATTTCATATGAAAATTAAATAACGTTACCTTGACAGCGAGGGGGTTAAGAATGCCCACGTGTGGGCTGGCGTTGAAAACCTTGTTAAAGTTCGTCTCACGATTCACCAGCTCCCTCTGGAAGTATTTTTTCTCATCCTTCGATATATAAAACAAAGACAACGATAATCAAATCATGCCCGGTGCCTCTGGAACACAAATATTCACGAAACAAGATCCGTGTCAAATTACTGTGCTGGATTAGTGGTGGAAAAGGTGTACACCACTATTGTTTCTGATGGTGGTCCCTATGTGGCAGCACTGCATGCTTATGTAAATAATCAATTTTAAATAGATACAATTGGGACTATATAAAATTATATGCCTGGTGTAAATGATCAGACTTTGCACTCAATTTTATAATCAGAACGGCACCATGGCAGAAGTATCGGCACTTCATGTGTGTCTTGCACATACTTTTATTAAAATCATTGAAAGAATTGTTTGATGATTTCATAAAAACTACATAACAAATTTGCACAAATGAGCTAGCATATCATTGTGAACATTCTATGGGTTTGATTTTTTGCAAATGGTTTTTAAACACTTCTAGGCCCTATACTGTTTTTAATATATATAAATGATTTGGAAGATGACATGTCTAGCAAAGTACTCAAATTTGTAGATGACACAAAAGTATTCAGAAAGGTTACTAATGTTACAGATAAACAAAGTTTACAGGATGATCTAGATAAATTAGTTAAATGGTCAGAAAAATGGCAAATGTTATTCAATTTTGGGAAGTATAAATGTATAAACTTAGGACATGGAAACATGGACTAAGAATATAAAATGGGGGATGCTGTACTAGGTAGAACCACACAAGAAAAGGACTTAGGAGTAACATCTAGTGCCGACATGAAAGTTTCAGAGCAATGTGAGATTGCTGCTTCGAAAGGAAATCAAATTCTAGGGCTAATTAGGAGAATTATCATGTATAAGGAGAAACAGTTAATTGTACCCCTGTACAAAGCAATAGTTAGACCACATTTGGAATATTGTATTCGAACATGGAGACCGTATCATAAAACGGACATAGACAAGCTAGAAAGAATACAACGAAGAGCAACTAAAATGATTCCAGAATTGAGAGACCTTAGTTATGAAAGCCACTTATTACAGTGTGGTTTGACAACACTAGAGACCAGGAGACTAAGAGGAGACCAAATAGAAGTGTTTAAAATAGTGAATGGCTATGAGGATGTTGATAGGAATATGTTCTTCAAACTTAAAGAAGGCAGTAGAACCAGAGGACACAAAGCAGCATTAGTTAAGGAGCAGTGTAGGTTGGACATGAGAAAGTACTCTTTCTCACAGAGGGTGATAAATGAATGGAACAAACTGCCAAATGATTGTGTTAATGATAGTAGTGTGGATATGTTTAAAAATAGAATTGACAGATATTTGATAACGGCGGGCTACACATAGATGAGAAAATTGTTGGACTCTCGATAAGCCAATGGCTTCCTTGTCCACTTGCCATCTGGAACTTGTTGTTTGGGATGGCAAATTACAGAAAGACCTTTAAGCAATGAAGGGAAAGTGATGTAAAAGGTAAAGTTTAAGTTTAACACGTGAGACCCACGCACCATAAGTTTGTTGACAGTAACGTCTCGGTCCTGTATCGTCACCTGTAGGCGTTCAATCATCTCCAAGTCTTCGGGTCGTGACGGACGATTCCTGTGTCGTTCCTCCGTCACCTCCAGGCTGCAGCACCAGTAGCGTGAATATCAGTTATATTACCATGATACCAGGTATAGCAGTAAAATATTATGTCTTCGCCAGTCATTATCTACGGAGGCATGGCTGGGTTCTCTTACAAATTCAGGAACTAAAATGTTATGTCTTCGCCAGTCATTATCTACAGAGGCGTGGCTGGGTTCTCTTACAAATTCAGGAACTAAAATGTTATGTCTTCGCCAGTCATTATCTATGGAGGCGTGGCTGGGTTCTCTTACAAATTCAGGAACTAAATTGTTATGTCTTCGCCAGTCATTATCTACAGAGGCGTGGCTGTGTTCTCTTACAAATTCAGGAACTAATCACAATGTGGGAGGGGAAAGAGGATGGGCAGGGGAAGGGGACGGAGAGGGCGAGGAAAGGGGCAAGGGCAGGGGCAAGGGGAGGGATCGGGGTTGGGGAGGGGCATGGGGAAGAGGAGGGCAAAGGGCAGTTGAAGGAGAGACAGAATGTGTTGAAGGAGAGGGAGATGGAGAGAGAGATAAGGAGATAGTTGTAGTCCCATGTCTTTTTTACTTTCAACAAAAGATAAATGCCATTATTAAATTAAACGGCCTCATTTATGACTCAACCAACAGCGTTGGTCACTTACAGGTCCTTCAAGGATGCAATCTTCTCCTTCAACAGTTCCTGTGCCTCAGCAAATTCCACCAACATTCCCTCCATGTCGCGGATGTGTTTATCCTTGAGCACCTCTAGCGCCTCCTGGTGGGAGGCGAGTAGTTGTTCCTCTCGCTCTCTGCAATATGTTTCACAAGGATTTAGCACAGATTTCCCAAGGATTTAGCAAGGATTTCACAAGATTGCCATCCAAAGCCATGTGCTCCAGATGACAAGTGGACAAGGAAGCCATTGGTATATCGAGAGTCCAACAATTGTTCACTATAGCCTGCCCTTTTCAAATGTCTGTAAATGAATTCCAAAATAAAACACAAATAATCAGTCTTCCTACTCGCCGATTGATGCCATATTTCTTTCACAGTTCGAGCAGTGGCTATTTTACAGGACACTGCGACAATGAATATATTAATATTGACATCTTGGTTAGTTAAAAGTAATGTTCGCACAAAATGTGTTACTAGCGTAATCTTTCGACACTCAACATTTTTGAAAGTAAATATTGTTTGGTCATAATAAAATAAATGGCATTTATTAACAAACCAACAAATCAGGCAATGAAAATTATTGTCTGTTCCCTTTAAATATAGATAACTTACTGTCTTGTCATTAATTATTTTACTATATAAAACTGACCTGACAGCAATATTAGCTTCACTGCGCACTTTCAGTATTTCCTTTCCTTTTGAGTCGAGTTCGTGCGACATTTCACTTATTCCCATCTGAAGTCTTTTTATCTCCGAGTCCATACTTTGCACCGCAATCTCGCGGTGATGTATTTCTTCCTCCAGCTCAGAGAGTTTAATTCCATAATCGACTTCCTGAAATTAAACCGGTTACATTTTTTTTTAACCTGCAGAATACCCCATGTGTCATAGTGAAAGTGAAACAAGGTGGATTTACATAGCAAATGAATAAATACAGACACTATACAATTAAAAGCAGACCATTTAGGCCATGCCATGATTATTGCATACAAGTTATTTATTAATTATCTGAGCCACCTCTATAGGCAGGTACTTGTCGGTACAGGTTAATGAACTGTGACTCTCTTGAGAGCAGGATCCTTAATACAAGCAACTGATGTTCGAGCACTTAGCCGTTCTAGTGATTAACATTACAGTCTTTACATTGCCGAATTTCGGTTTGGCAGAACCAAAATTAATTTAACAGTTTGTTCGACAATTTCATCAAAACTAAATAACGCATTTGCACAAATGAGCCGGCATGGCGTAATGGATACTAGATAGGTTAGATTTTCTAGTAAAATGATTCTGAAATGAGACAAAATGGTGGAGGTAGCTTAAAAACACATTTGGACGGTCAAGGTGTCACAATAGAAATAGTTTGTACTATATAACTTGATGCTATGGTAAAAACAATTAGACTTTGTACCTTTATGATGCAGGCAGAGTAGCTATATATAAGTATTAGACTAATATGATACACGTGCTACTTAGCGGCGAGTGCATTTAATAATAATAAAAAGGAAATTTATTATTTATATATATACTTCCGAGTATTCAAATTCATATTGTTTATTGACTGTAACGATGTCTTCAGCTCAATAAAATAAAATCAGCGAGTGATGAAAACGAAAGGATGATGCATTCCATGACGTCAACTGCATTGTTTAGTTATTGCATAGAAAACGACAGCTGAAAATGTTATATAAGAACACTGCCAACATACTATTCATTGTGAACTGGCGGCAGTAAAAGTATCAAACCAAATTATAATTTTATTAGATACCCGGTATACTTGATAGGCTTTGAAGCAATCATTTGATAACAGAAAAGTGCGCTGACCAATCACATGGCGAGTGGCTGTTTTTCTAGAGCAAACAAAAGTTTGGTTCCCTTGGGGAGTTAATCGAAAACAGTTCCTTAGGTTTAATTTTGTTTGACATAATTATAAACCCACGTTAGTGTGACATGCTCGCTTTGCCAGCTTTGCTGGCATGGCGCTCGCTATAAGAGCTATCAAGACAACTATGATTTTGCTTTATGGCCAAAACTTCAAAAGTTTATGGCCAAAACTTCAAAAGTTTAAGGCCAAAACTTCAAAAGTTTATGGCCAAAACTTAATCAGGTTAAGAGATATTCAAGTGCTTACTTTCTGTTTGGTCAGTTCTATTGCCCGGTCAAGCTCCATCCGCGCAGCGTCCAGTTGCTGCTGGTGACTCTGACCCATCAGCTGCAGCTCCAGGGTGTGTCTGTGCTGCAGGTCGACCTTCTGCAGCTCTGCATATGGCAACAATGTCAGGCTCAAGAATCAGCCATCCCAGGGTCCATCAATGCCAAAACTAAATAACTTTTTTGTTTACTGATATACAGTGAAGTTACAACTGGTTGGACATTTTTGTTCAAAATGTTTAAAACAGAAAATCATCAGACAATTTTCAACATTTATACAGAACTGTCTCACATGCAAACATGCATCCATGAACGCACACACACACACACGCATGCACACACACACGCACGCATGCACACACATACACAAACACACACAAAAAAAGGAAGTCACAAATACTTCATTTCCAGGTACACGTCTTGGGCCACAAACAATCCTCCAGTACACACCCATCTGTTCCCGGGATTTATCCGCCTGTGTGTCGAGGGCGGCTTGCCGAGCATTCTCTGCCTCGGTCCTCATCACATCCATGGCAGCCCGGTGGGCCAGCGACTGACCAGACATGTCCTCCCGGTGCATATCCCTCATCCGCTCTTCCCTCTCCTGGTGGGCAGGGAAACGTAGGTCAAGGTACAGTATTAAAATTAACAAGTCCCATCGTTTTTTTATCATAAAATCATGTTATATAGTATATATTTCATTTGTGTTCCAGTAAATTCATGCCAGAAAAGTAACTAATTGTTACATTATTTTATATCTGAATAATAACAACTTGATGAATTCTCGTTATTCTGTGAAAACATGGCAAACCAATTACATGGTGATTATGACGCTGGGTACAGTTGTATATAATACTGTACAAAAAATTACTTTCAATAAAACATATACATACACACACGCACGCACACACAAACAACCACACACACATGCACGCACACACACACACACACACTCGCATAAGTACTAATTTTCCATGTTATGGTGGTAAATCAACTTTCAAAACAACACGCCCATTTCACTCTGTGGCAAACAAAATATTTACCTTAATTTCCCGTTCTTTCACTCCGTTCATCTCTCTCAACTGCTGTTCATATATCCCCTCCAGTTCGGCTATTTTCCCCCGGTGATCATTAATGGCCTGTTTAAGTTCCCGTGATAATCGTACGTTCTCCTCCTGTGCCTCCCGTTTCACGCGTTCTAGTTTGTCTGAAGTCATTGTTTCTTGCTCGGATATACTGCGCCGTAAAACTGCAATCTAAAATAATGGAAAATAAAAAATTCTCCACATGCATTTGTCACAAAAGTTACAGTTTTGTCACCTCTCTGTTCGTTGTTTATTCAAAATTTATTCAGGAGGATTCAGGCACAATAGAAGTATTATTATTGACACTATAAAAGAATACTGCGCAAAATACTCAATATGTCCTGGCATGATCCCGTCACCAAGCAGGAACGGATCTCTACCATTGTGAGATGACATCGTATTTGTTTGGCAGGACATGTGATGCACCATAACGAAGTAGCAAGTTTTATTCCGGAAGCCCTTGGAGAAGAGGTCGCCAAAATATGACTCTCTGATCTACTTTTTATTCCCATAGTAACAAAGAAACAAACATTGGAACGAAGACTTTCTTGGTTGCTGTACCAACTATTTGGAATTCACCCCCTGTTAGTGTAGGTCAGTAGGAAATAAAGTACAATTTGGAATTCACCCCCTGTTAGTGTAGGTCAGTAGGAAATAAAGTACAATTTCACCGTCACTTGAAGACTTGTCTTTTTAACCACATTTTCACTTCTAAGTTCCCCAGTGTATCCGTCCATCTACTTACAACTTTCACTTTGCATACCAGTTTCGAGACTGCCTAACTCTTTTTGTTTTTGAACCTAGGCGCGACAGACGTTTTATAACTATTATTATTTTGAATACATGCCAGACAAATCTTCTTCTTGAGCTCTGTTATTCATGAATCTCACCCAACATCGGCGAGGCAACTACAACAATAACATGTTTTTGTCTGCGACTCTGTCTGTGCCGATCGTATTACCTGCTGAAGGAGGTCAGTGATTTTTTTCTCCCAACCAAGGGCTGCGGCTGCGATCTCATCATCTTTGACGCTAGACAGTCGGGCTAGAGCCTTCTTCCTGTCAGCCTCTGCCTGTTCTACCAGCTCCCTCCTCAGTCTGTCCGTCTCCTTCCTACGGTAACACACACATCTCAGACTTGGGGTTAATTACATTGTAACTGGAACTGAAATGTCAATTCCAATTCCGGAACTGGAATTGGAATTAGTGTTTTGTTTTCAAAGTAATTGGAACTGGAATTGATGAACATGTAATTGGTATTTTCAATTACTTTTCAATTACTTTTTCAGTTGCATCATGTAACTTTTTAACTCAAATTATTTGCTACAAATAATCAAGAAAATAAATTTTATTATTTAATTAACTGCACGTGTGTCTGTGATGTGTTTTTACCAATTTGATTACTGGCAGAGTAATGTATACTTAAAGAAAAATTCTGTTTTTAATATTTTTAAATAGACAATAAAGTTCCTGAATCCTGAATGTGTTGCATATATCATATTTGTTTTGTCATAATATACAGAAATTAAATAAATCTGCTCTAAAATAGATGTTATTTCTTGGCTTTGAATATGTCGATATGGAATTGTTAATTAGAATTAGTATTTTCGAACTGGTATTTTTAAGGTGGAATTGGATTGGTATTTGGGACGTTGCATCTCTAATAGGTAGTGCAATAATTTGCTTAAATATTATTCCTTTTGTTGAGATTGTTTTATATAAAATTTTACAATATACCTCTTGAGAATACGTAGTCAACACGTTTTAGGTGTCAAATGAAGAGTATATATTTATTTATGCTTGGTCATACATACATTCTAAAGTAAACAGTTTCACACAATAAGAGATTTAATCAATTAAATCATTCATTCAATCATATCCTCCTGCGAGGTAGTTAGAAGAATTGATTGAGCCGTATCATGGATGTCCAATGCCCAACCACACGACCACTGCACCCCACTAATTAATCAATCAATGACAACTGTGAATATGTCGAATACTTCCAATTGATGCTATCTATACATAATACCCAACAACCAGAGTTGTTTTATTAGAAAATAACATGCTCTGGTCAATTAGCACTATTTAAAATATCCGTTTGATCATACACAGGAAACAATTCTAGTTACACCTACAACATACTGTTGCCTACAATTATTCTGTCAGCTTGCAGTGCTGTTGATTGCAATTGATAACAATTACAACTTGAAATATAATTGATTGAAACTTATATTGATTACATTTATA